>JAYMFT010059577.1:0-14957 GCA_038088735.1 Panulirus argus | reverse complement strand
CATTGCCTTAACACTCCAGCACGTCTTCCTTGTCCTGAGATTTACAAGAAGTGTCTCTAGTAATCTGCCGTAGTGTTGGGTAAAGCCCGTAGCCACACCCACGTTGGTGGCGTGAGAGTTACGTCAGTCTTGGCTCAAAATAAGAAGCGACACTGTCGTCGTCCCAACCAACCTGGGTCAAGACCTGTCCCTCAGCCCTTCACACACATGCCTGTAAGATGTTTTCTAATTCTGTTCTTTTGTTTCATACGTAGACAGAACTTCCGTAATCGCGCACATATGATTAATTCGTTACCAAAATTCGGATTACATCTAAAACCAGTTTACTTCATTGTAGAGCAATGATACAGAACGGAACATAATGTCTACCACGGAGAAGGTGATTTCAGAAGGTGAACAAAAGTAAACATTAAGTTGTTACCCGTTACCATGGCCACCTAACAGGTGAAAGCTGACGTTGACATCGTGGGAACTCAAATGGTGACATCAACAACCATTCCACAGCATATCTTCCTGTTGAATGTACCCATTTACAGGCACATTAGTCGGGTCTTATACTACATTTTTCCACATACTGCTTTTCAAGTTGATTAAAACCTCTTATCTCTCTCTACCGCTGAGGGCAGTACAGAAATCCACATTACAGAAGTTTTGCGCTTTACTGAGTATTTATAGATAACGTTACAGGTAAATGATCATACGTAGCGTTCCTCCAGCTTAGCAGTCTCCAGATAATCTGGGACGGAGGCATCAGTGGTAGCAGGAGTGACATGTGTCTAGAGAGCTGGGACTCTGCCTCCCACCAGCAGGTGCAACCACTTCTTTCACACACACACACACACACACACACATGTTTACTGTTACTGACCATGAGTCAACACGGGTCTGTACGGAGGAGGGCTTGCGCGGAGTCGAATCCTAGACGCGGTATTCGGCCCTCACCCAACCAAGGTATCCACCCTCCCCTCGTAGCTGGTCGAGAAATGAGTACCTAGCTTAGGCTCTGTGTGTGTGTGTGTGTGTGTGTGTGTGTGTGTGTGTGTGTACACATAGGAGTAAAGACATAGTGCACATATGTACAAGGTTAAGAGACGGGGCAACACGCGTGTAGAATTCCCTCCCCGTAATACACCAGTAATCGCATAAATTCACACTTTTATTAATATTAACGTAAAAAAAAAAAACGCTGGCAAACTCACGCAAAAGAACACAAAAAAAAAATCAGCATTATTACACGTCTCACATTCTAAAAGGCTATAATTCACATTTCCTGCACATGTAACTGGCTTTACAAATCTTCAATTAGTTCCTTCACACATAAGAACTTTCTTCACCATTTTGTTCGTGATAAAAAACATAAAAGAGATCCTTGTTCAGGCTACAAAATAATAGTATTATTATATAGAGCGTCGAGCTCATATTAACCAAGACAAAGTAATGAAAGTCCCTCACACACCTGATTACCTCACACTCATGTATGCAGATGGCGTGACGTGAGCCTCACCTCATAAAAACATATATTACTTTCTCCTGAGTGTCTCATTCATCCACCGAGAGCCTCATTTCTCCCAAAACTTTTGTTTATAGCTACGTAATGAAGCTGGCGTTCACGTTTCATGGGACACTAGCAGTGAACCATCCTGAATAATTAGGTGAGTTTTATACCTATTTTCAGGCGGAAGAGAGAGAGAGAGACGGCCAGACAATATAGATTTAAGACTTTTTTGTAACCCAATATATTAGTAAGGATGTAGTTTGTAATGTATTGTTTATACATCACTCACGATGTCACTAAAACATGCAGTGACGTCGGCTCGAAACGTATCTGTTGATGTGTTGAATGTTTCATTGGCGAAAAAAATTCATACTTTTCTCTCTATGTTTCATCTGCTAATGCCTCTAATCATGTTTCACAGTTGCTAATTGTATGCAGGATTAATAATTAATCTTTCAGTACTCACTTCAAACAATTTTGAGTGCATAAGTAGTGACTTATTGCGTGTAGTGAATGAAACACATAGCCGAAACGTTACTAATGTATGGACAATCTCAGAAGGTTCGGTCAGCAAGACAAAACGCCCGAGCCAGGCGGGGACTTGACCAATGTAACGCCATCACCATTCACAATGTTTTTATTCATTTCTTGACCAATGATGCACGGGTAAGATGTTACTCATAGATTCGGTGGTCAGTTACAAGCCTTATGAAGTAAGACTCAAGAGATTAATAACTATTTTTCTCTATCAAAATACTGTATAATTTCGATATTCACGAGACAGTTTCCTCATTTCTAGAGTTCCCAGCGACCATGGATAATGATGTAGAATTCAAAGGAGAGAAATATATATATTACAGCACTGGGCAAACATTTTTAGCCGTAGAGTTGTAGAATACTAGAATAAACTGCCAGCGGATGTGGCCTATGCCATGGATATATAAATCACGGTTAGGCAAATACTTCCGTAATATTAATCATAAGTAAATAAGCGTTGTTCAAATAGGATGAAAGTATGCTGGAAAATACTTGTTAACATATATTTGTTCTATAGCTTTAAGTCTCCATCTCAGAATATTCCTGAATAAAGCAGCAGTGTTGGGTAATATTCTTTCTGACACTGTTACTACAAACTGTCCGAGGTAAGTATACTCCTCAACGTACTATATTGTGCTCCTTCATAGCTATTTTCCTATCAGTTGTTGAGCCGGAGGGAGCGGTGGTTGGGGTAGGTGCCCTCTGCTCAACAGTAAGTCCCTCTCTGAAATGAATTAGGATCCTGGTCTACTACTGTCGTCCTTCAGCAGATACGTGGTCATGCACCTGTGACCTTTCCTGATAATACAGTCCCATGCAATTAATAATATTTTTAATCATAAATTACAGATAATATATTTACCATTTTCTTTTTTTTCTCACAAATTATTTGAAAGTTTTACACATGATGAATAACATTTTTATCCTAATTAGCATAAAGAGATTTTTGTATTATTTCTCTGTACATTCACAGTGAGTGCTTGATATTTTTACTAATAATTGACAATGTTTTCATGCCTGGCTCATTTTCCCAGCCATTGCTCCGGATTCATGATTAAAATTTTCTCTGGCTCACGGAAATGTAAATACTGATCCCGGCGGCTGATATTCAGTATTGACACCAAGACTGAAGTTTGCAGGTGGAAGAATAATATTATCCCAAGGACAGAGACAGTGGCATTATTTGTATTGACAGATTCCTCGATAATTTCGCCTCGGATATGTTGCTGTAAGAGAGAATTTTTGTCTAGGCTTTTTTTTTCTGTCTCTCTGATTAAGAATCTGTCTGTCTTTACATCCCGTTCACCTACTCCATGCTTATTTATGTTTTCTGTCTGTTTGTTCTCTTCGCGCCCTCTCTCTTTTATTTTTCTCTCTCTCTCTCATTTGGTTGTGATTGATCATTTTAGTTTATCATAGAATACACTTTAAATTTCATCTGGTCTTGCTGGTAGAGTTGATGTATATTCATGTAGACAGCAGAGCAAGCTGGAGGTGGGGAAACGACTATCTTGGGACTGAGTAGAGTCTAAGTGTGTTTGTGTGTAGGAACTTGACCTCCTCCCACCACGACCGCAAACCTTCCTGTAACTCTCTTACATATGGCCTGTAGGAACCCGACCTCCTCCTAACACAGCATTGCCTCGTAGAATGGTGTCCATGAGGTTACCAACTATATACGTTAAGCCCTTTGGCCGGGGACATTACATTTGTCGGATATCACTGTTACACTGGCAAGCTCCCAGTTCTTTGGAACTTTCCCTTTAGCAAGTGACTTATTGAAAACAACAGTCAAGGATTCAACGATCTGAGATTGAACTCCTTTAATTGTTTTCCCAATGAAACTCATCAGGACCTGCCGTTTTATTTACTTTCATTCCATATAATGCTGACAGTTTATATCTAACGTGTTTATGAAGAGGTCGCACAACTTTCTTCTCCAGCAGTGAGACTGGATCTGGAGCAAGTGATGAATCTTCAGTGGTAGATCGGTATTTCCTCGTTAAAATCGAACTGTAATTATTACAAACTTCTAATACCTGACCATATAGTCTTTTGTTTACTAATGGTGTCAGTGCCAGAGGAGGAGGCCTTACTCTAAACTAAACTTACTGTTATTTTCATAAGAAGTACATCTTTAATTTCCAAGACAACGTCGCCTACTTTGTCCCCTCTGTCAGTGTGAGTCAGAGTGTATCTTGGAATTGTATATTACGTAAAGTAATTTAATATGATTGATAATTCAACACATTCTCTCTAATTACTAACCAAGAATCAGAAATGCCAATCATAAGTTTTTCTTCTGATGCAATTGCCTCTCTCTGGAAGTAAAAAAATTGCTTCGAGTATTGTGTGTGTAATTACTTGAAATATTAAAACAAATGACTGAAGTGACATTTGGCTTTAGGATTTATGAGAGCCGTGGTAATCAGTTGCTTGCGTCTAATTTACAATCCTAGATCGATTGTTGTGACACTGCGAGTGTAAAGTTATCTTTGGCGAGGCTGTATCATCCATCGTCTGTGGACGAACGAGAATGCAGTCACATTAAAGAGCTTCTCGCTTTTAAGAAGTCCATCCCGTCCCTGGAACTGGGTGTAGCGCAGGCCTTGGAGTTGCAGAAGCCCCTGGAAAGTGGGTCCTGGGGTATTAATGTTTGTATCCTCCAACAGAACCTGGGGTTCTGAATGGTTTGAATCACTTGGTTCTGGCATAGGTCCCCGTCAAGTGACCATCGTGTGTATATATATATATATATATATATATATATATATATATATATATATATATATATATATATATATATATATATATATACACATACACCCTCAGCTCACTGACCGCCTTCTGGCAGTGTAGCCTCTCATCATAATTCAACAAGATCGTTACACCGGCAGCGCGCGTAGCTTGCCTCAATTTCCGTTCACACCAGCGTACGGCGGACGACTTACGCCAGCACATATCGTAGCCTAATTCCCTATCATCAGTTGACAGTGGCTACGCCTACAGCGACTTTAGGCTACACTGCTTCAGTCAGTCCTCCACAGCGCATAGCTACAGTGCTAAGTTTGACACAGCACACCGTGGTCCACCTCTGTGCTACCCTGTTCTCTATCCAGGGTAGCTGCACTCAGTGCTCGGCAGCTCCACCCGGCACGGCCCGCACGATTCAGCACATTACAAGCTTGATCCACCTCGCCTGAGGTGCCCAGCGCGTCTCCGATGCCTTAAACACCCGCAGCAGCTTCAGTCATGGACCTACCCAGCACTACATGCCGCTGCCCTTTCAATACACAGTTGACGAGCTGCCTATAAGCAACGGAGACCGTCTCCAGCCTACAGCCCGCCGTGCAGGAAGGGACGGAAGCTATCTCCGCCGAGCACAATGTTACCGCCTCGCATCAACCCGCGGAATGACGCCTGTGTGAATTGCTCTAATTAGTTTAGCTCTCTGAGACGTAAGGCCATCTCCAGCGCAGTCATATTTTAAATCATTAATTGTCAGGAACCAGCGCTAACAGTCACCAGACCCTGACTGACTGACTGACTGACTCACAGCGACACTGGTTACAATACTACCAGGGAGACGCCACCAAACATCGTCGGCGGTTCCAGCCTAGCTTGAAAATTGATGAGCAGGTCAACTGCCGAACACGCTTGATTACCGAACATTGAAATTATACCCTGCTGCTCATTATCAGCTACTGATTATCCGCGTTTTAATTATCTGAAATCAATCATCATTGTTCACTTCCTTGATACTGAATATTCATGTTAATGATTAATTCCACCCGTGAGCGATCTATCAATTTGCTATATCTAGTTACGTGAGATTTTCCTTATATTTGCCTAATTATCCTGTGTATTCATAAGCGTGGATTTGCTCATATCTGAGCCGTGAGCGTTGAGCTTTTGTACAAACGTTTTCAGTTGGAAGACTAATTAACGTTACAACCGACTCCTGTCATCGTGCTTAAGTAGCGCACTAGTGTGTACTTATATATATATATATCTTCGAACTGCAGATGAACCACACATTTATTACGTGTGATTTCATTACCCTGGGACGCTCGTATTAGCCACGACTTCAGGACTCCATCAGTAAAAATCCTCTCGGTCGCCTGTGTAGTGGGGTTAGCTTGGATAACCGTGGACCTAGGCTTCCCTCGCCCGGGACCAGCTTGCTGCGCGACCATCCCTTATATTTTCAACTGCAATATTGTGTGCTAACCTCACACAACTACGGTGAACATACGAGTGGGAAAGGAAAATAGCACTTCATATCTCATGTTGTGGGTATAAAGAAGGGCAAAAAAGAGGGTGTTGGAGATAAAACTTGTGTTATAGTGAGAGGTTAGAGTCTGTCAATGTGCCCACCATGGGATAGAGAGAATAGAGGATAACATAATCATATTTCTAAAGTTTCTACATAAGTCTGACAACGTCCAAAGTGAACAGTTCCTAGTAAGATGTGAAGAAAGAGCACAGGAAAAAAAAATTGAGCGAGGTACTTCTTATACAAGATGGAAAGAATCAGGGTCTGTAAAGTAAGATTCTGGGCTGTGGACGTAAGGATTAAAGTATGAACTTATGAATGCGGAGATTAAATGAGAACTTAAAATGTACAACAGTACGGGAAAAGTTCAAGAGACAGGGTCCCAAACATGTGATAGAACTTCCTCTATTGGTCAGATGGGTAACAGTACATCGTACGTCTGACAGGCGTAACGGCCACTTGCATGTCCTAACGGTACACAAAACCTCAGCTCATTCCATACACATTTATATGATCTTATATACCTACAATTTGTACTTTTACGCATTATAGTTTAGTTTCTTGTTGCTTGTACTATTTTGGACATGAAGGAAACACAAAACATCGATTCTTGATCATGTTAAAAAGTAATGATATTATTGCGTAGGAAGTCGTGCTCATTTAACCAAGAAATAGTGAAAAGATAGAAAAGTCACTCACACACCTCATTACCTCACACTCATGTGTGTAGATGACGTGACGTGAGCCTCACCTCATAAAAACGTATATTACTTTCTCCTGAGTGTCTCATTAATCCACCGAGAGCCTCATTTCTCCCAAAACTTTTGTTTATAGCTACGTAATGAAGCTGGTGTTCACGTTTCATGGGACACTCGTAGTGAACCATCCTGAATAATTAGGTGAGTTTTATACTTATCTTAAGACGGAAGAGAGAGAGATGGCCAGACAAGTAATATCAAAGATTTTTTTTTTTCTAATTCAGTATAAGACTAAGTATATTGGTAGTAATACATATGTTTATACACCACACATGATGTCGCTAATGCGTGCAGTGACGTCTGTTCGAATCGTATCTATTGATGTGTTGACTGTTTCATACGAAACATTTCAAACATCTGTATCTGTAGGTTAGATACTACGTTGCTCAGTTACTGATTGTCTACAAGATTAATAGTTAATCCTTCATGACCCACTTCAGCCATTTCTGCTTGCAAAAGTAGCGATTGATCGTGTGAAGAGAACACATTCACTAGTAAATCATTACTAGTGTATGGACAATTTCTGAGAAGGTTTGGTCATTAAAACAAAGACCTGACCAATGTAACACCACCACCATATCTAATGTTTTTTTTTTTATTCATGACTTACTCATAAAGCTTTTTTTTTTTTCAAGATTCATGATACATTACTCCTGATTCACTGGTAATATTTTACCCATGATTTAGCACTCAGAAATAAGCTGCATGAACAAAGGCTTAAAGATCGGGAATTATCTTCTGAAAAAAAAATACGGACTCCAGAGAGATTCAATGGAAGCTTTCATGATGCTGAATTATTTCGACTACATTTCACAGAACAATTTCCTCTCATTACAGAGATCCAGCGACAAAATATTACGGTGTAAAATTAAAGAAGATGAGATACTGACGTGGGCAACAGATGTGTCAGCTGTAGAGTTCCTCTCTTTTGGAATAATCTGCTGATGGATGGTGTTCACTGCGAGGATCATGAATACCTTTAAATCACGAACAGACAAATAATTCAGTGATATTGATTATTAGTTAATAAGGCCGTTGAAGGAAGGAGAATGCACACATATATTACATGTGTACATACATATTTGAATAATCAACAGAGTAGGATGACATTCCCAATGTCACTTTCTTATAGAATAACCATGATAGTATACCCTCTTTGTATTAGATGGTGTTCTTCCTTACCTATTTTCCTGCCGACTGTTGAGCCGGAGGGAGAGGTGGATGGGGGAGGTGACTTCTTCTGCCCAACAATCCTTTCTTTGTCTCTAGTAGATTGGAAAGTTAAGATACAATCATTGCTCTCCTGCAGAAAACGTTTTGGACCATACACCCCTCTGATATCTGTCCTTCCCTTAGGCTCCCATAAGATTCCCAAGCAGTTATCTGATTCATGATTCACAGAAAACGTATTTACCATTTTCTCTGCCTACTTGCACAAATAATTTCGCAAGCGTTCTACACGATGAATGATGTTTAATTTCTGATTAACATAAAGTGATTCTTTTCTATACTGGATTCTTTTTTTTTTTACTAATTTCACAAAGAATGTGTCATATTTTTTTCATTCTTTTTTTACTGATGGTTGATAATGCTTTCATGCCTGGCTCATTTTCCAAGCCATTGCTCCGGATTCGTGATTAAAATTTTCTCTGGCTCACGGAAATGTAAATACTGATCCCGGCGGCTGATATTCAGTATTGACACCAAGACTGAAGTTTGCAGGTGGAAGAATAATATTATCCCAAGGACAGAGACAGTGGCATTATTTGTATTGACAGATTCCTCGATAATTTCGCCTCGGATATGTTGCTGTAAGAGAGAGAGAATTCCTGGCTTCGTTTCCTTCGTTATCTGCCTGTTGACGCGTCTATCTGTATTTGTATCCTGTTCGCTTCTTTTATATACTCTCTCTCTCTCTCTCTCTCTCTCTCTCTCTCTCTCTCTCTCTCTCTCTCTCTCTCTCAAAACAGCTAGAATATACAATGTAAATTTCATCCGGTCCTGTTGGGAGGGTTGATGTATTCAGTCACGCAAGCAGCAATGCAAGCTGGCGGTGGGGAAATGACCACCTCCGGACTGAGTGGAGTCCAAGCGTGTTTGTGTGTAAGAACCTCATCACCTCCTCCTCCCACCACGACCAGACCAAGACCGTAAACAATGAGACTGCCTCATCTGTCTCGCTACCTCATGTTTCATCTAGTACGTCCGCTCCTGCAACTCGAAACGTCACCTCTGAAAAATTACTAAAAGAGTCGTGGAACGGCTTCCACGCCAGACACACAACACACTGAGAACTCCGGACAGGACCTATTGAGTGGTTTTCATATCTCTTGTTTCATTGGTAATTCCTTTCGTAATATCACGCAGGCGCACCATGAGCGAGGGATGAGGATTTAGTCCACCATGAAAGGTTAATGTGGTTGGAGGAATGTGAGTAATACCACAAGAAGGAGGACGAAGTGGAGTTGAGGGTTGATTTGAAAAATCCGAGTTTCCCATACGAGATGACGCGGTACAAACTGAGGCGGGGGCACCAGACGACTCCGTTGGTGGAGGTTACAAGAGAGAGGCAAGTGTAGTTAAAGGTGAGGTGATAGAGAGGGAATAACAGGAAGGAGAAATGAAGGTGTGAGAGAGTTGATTGATGAGAGAATGAGGCATGACGTAAGGAACATGAGAGAATGGAGCATGACGTGAGGAACATGAGAGAATGGAGCATGACGTGAGGAACATGAGAGAATGGAGCATGACGTGAGGAACATGAGAGAATAGAGCATGACGCGAGGAACATGAGGGATTGGAGCATGACGGAGGAACATGAAAGAATGGAGCATGACGGAGGAACATGATCTTCCAGACAACAGTAATGAATGGAACGCAGTCTGTAAAGAACATGAGGTCCTAAAAAAAAAAAGATAGAGAAAGAAAATGAGGCTCATGAAAAAAGATGAATGAAAATCTCTGGGAGACTAACGAGCTGTGTTGGAAGAAAGTAAATAGCGTAGCAAGGATCCAGCCAGCCAGCCAGCCTGGAATACGGACGTGTCTGGTGTGTGCGCTCCAGCGCCTCCAGAACCCACGTCAGACGGGAGACCATTTTTCTCGCGTTTCATCATCTGTGTTCTGTCTTAAACTCTATTCCGGCAGAAGTTTCGTGATCTAAAGGTTTTTATCAACTGCAATTCAACATCTTTAGTGGTAACGAGTGCTACTGTTATAAGATGTGAAGTAGGAAGGGAGAGAAAAATTCTTCGTCAAGTCACTTAAGCTGATGGAAGGCGGTACCAGTGATGTAACGTGATGAACCGACACTCTCAAGCTTAAGGCACGCGGTCATATGATCGATGGTCGGGAGCGCCACAGGTCAGGTCACACACGAAGCTTCATCTTCAACATGCCGGCAGGTCAGCAGTGTCCTGTGGGCAGTTTGTAAATAAGAAAAGGATCCTCAAGGAAATGCAGACTACAGTAATAGATAAAATAACTAGTCTAACTCAAGTTGTAGATGCCCTTCACAAGATCGTTGTAACTTGCTTGTTGGATGAGTTAGAGGCTGTGCAGGCAACGTCAGGGAGCAGTGCTGGGAGGTGCTGAAGTAACCAGCATCAGGGAGCTGTGCTGGGGGTACTGATTACATCCCGAGCTAACAATAATCCTTTCTTTCCTAGCCAAGTAAAAACTTCCTTTTCGAAGTGGCGTAGCGGGGAGTTCGGCCCTTCAGACGTATGGCATTGTCGCCAATAACGAAGAAAGAATTGGCTTTTTGGCTGTGGTTGACGTTGAGGACATCGAACACGAAATCAGATTGGTTAGTGACCCCAATCATCTGAGGTCAAGTGGAGGAGTTCTGCACCAGGAACCCTTCTCTACGTATAAGATTTTGTTCTTCCCCAAGGTAGAATTTATACCCCACTCTCTACTGTAGAGGAGGTCAGTGTTGGTGCTGACAATAGCTCACCTTTTATATGTCATGTATATACAAAAGACGTGCTCAAAGAAGGATCGAAGAAGCATCCAGAGATGTATCCCCAGTTGTTCGTTGTTTGAGAGAGAAAACCAGTAACGTTAAGATTCCAGGAACACCATGTGTTAGTGCTGGCAGAATACGCAACAAATTCTCCTAGTTGGATGCAATTGCATTTAAAGGCAATCACATGACCGGAGCTCTCTAATTCTTGGTTAGATATCAAAATTAGAAATTTGTTTGCTGAACGTCAAATATCAGGGTACGCTCTGTTTAAGACTGATGGAAAAAATGAAACAGAGGTGGTGTCCTATTCTTATATAAATCTCATTTTTTTCTTGTGCTGAAAATTGTTGTAGTTTTTTTACAGTATCAGTTCCATATTTGTATAAATCAAAGATACGTTTCGTGAAAATGAATAATAGTAATGTTAGTTTACAGGCCCCCCACACAGACACAGGGGATAGATAGAGGGCTCTGTGACCACTTAGCAGAAACTTGAAGCGAGTACGATCCAATTATTGTGGAGCATTTTATCAGTCTGGTATCTAAGTGGAGGAATCACTTTCCAATAGCTCCTGGGTGTGGGCTCTACCTGAACTTGCTTGATACTTTCTAATTAGATTCGTTGAGAATCTAATTCGCGTTGAGAACATATTGGACCTAGTTCAGGCTACAGATGAGGATCTTGTTTATAACGTTGAACTGGGAGAAAAGTTTTGTACAAGTGACTACCTACAAATTAGTTCTTAATCAACTTTCAACATATTTCTTCATGCTGGTCAACATGAATGTCGTATGAAAATACCAGATTATAGACATGAAAACATCAACATTCGCACTGCTCTTGACGAGAAAGCCTGAGATGATATCGTCAATGGAATCGATATGAACTTTGCTTGGAAAAGCTTCAGTAAAACATTCAAAGCAGTAGAGGGATATTATGTGCCAATGCGTAGCAGAACGCCATTTTCCCAAACTAAGCCAGAGTGATGGAACAGTGAAATACAGAACTGTTTGTTTTCTACAAAAAAGCAGCACATAAGAAATTCAAAAAAACAATAACCATCGTGATAGAGTAAATGGTGTAATTTTTTCATAGAAAAATGAAGAGCCACACACCAAAGTAAAAAAATAGTAAGAGAAACCCAAAGGAACTTTACAGTTATATGACAAGCAAGAGAGTCGTTACCCAAACAGTTAGTCCATAAAGTGAAGCAAACGTTGACTTGGCTCAAGACAATGATGCCATTGTAAAGATCTTAAGAGATTATGTTCATCATCGGTATTTGTCAGCGAAGACACAGCTCCTACGTATGCCGATTCCTGTTCCATTGTACAACATATTGACATTCAGGATGAAGAGATAGGGTATACAAGCAGCTCTAATTGGAATAAAAGTAGATAGAATGGTAGGCCAGTTACATTTTATTAGATCTAGGACATTACAAGAAGCAAAGTCGAAACAGTTAAACCCTTGACTGCTCTTTTTCAATATACGGAGCAAGTTCCTTAAAGTTAAAGGGCACAACCCGAAAATTATCACCGAATTAGCTAAACATCGTAGTTGGTATATTCATGGAAACCGTGATATAAGACACGATTGTAAACCATTCAGAGGATCATAACTTATTAAACGATTCTCAGCGTGGTTTCCGAGGAAATCGTTCAATAAATGTCTGAAAAGTATGCTTGAATTCTCCTGTAAAATCAACATACGCGATGAAATTAAAGCAGCTAAAGTCGTCTATTTAGATTTTCAGAAATCGTTCAGTAAAGTCGCGCGTCAAAGACTAAAAGCAAAAGTTAAGTTACGTAGGCAGATGGCGTTGCAATCTGGTGGTTAGAGAATTGGTTGACTGAACCGTAAACAAAGAGTTGTGGTTTATGACTAAGCCTCAGAATGGTTTTGATGTAACAAGTGGCGTGCCGTAAGGATCAGCTTTGTGACCACTTGTCTATCTTATATAGATTAATGACATTGATAATGGGCTGTGTTGTAACATATCAGAATCTGCAAACAATACCATGTTTGGAAACACAGCACAAACTGAATGTTTACATTTTCCAACGGACAAAGACAAACTGATTACGTGGAGTCACAAATGGCAAATGAATTTCGATACCGAGAAGTGCAGCTTTTAAGATGTCAACAGCAAAAAGGAGGAAGCAAGATACGGCATGAGCTGCAAAAAGATAAATGAGAATAAAGACTGGTCATCCACTCCACCTTAAACTACGCCTCACCTGCCTTGTCGTCCATCCTTTCAAAAACAGCTATAACGAAGCAGCAAACTCCGCAAAACAAAGCACTCGCAACAATCACTGGCTGCCTAGCAATCACCCAACACCAATACGACGAAACAAAATTCCTCCCAGTACAACCCTACCTCAATAAACTCGGCACTCGGCGCCACTTTAGCGCCCACTACGCACATATCCCCCCACCTCCCAACAGACACAGAACTAACAAAAGAAATACCCACCGAAATAAACCCGACAAACCCTTAAACAACTGCCATGCCGACTTAGTTTTTGGAACCATCCCACTTGACATACATACACCCGAAACCACGCTCCCATGACATATACGAGTTCATCTTTATTCCCTGAACATCACCGAACCCGACAACATCACATTATTAGACATATCTCTAAGACCCATCATACGAACGATGCTACTACCACAATGAAGATGCCGAGAATTTATTGTCCAGTTGCCCCGCGCACTCAGTACGTAGAAAAAATCACATCATCAACATACTGTATGACCTGTGGTCCCACCCAGTGGACGCGACAGTCTTCCTGGGCTCTGCGGGGACCCCAAAGATGATAGGATATATATATATATATATATATATATATATATATTTTTTTTGTTTTTTTTTTTTTTTGCCAGATTAATGGGCATTTATCAAAATCTTCGTCCGTGGTGCCATATCATTTCACACAAAAAGTGGTAAGATACTTTTTTTTTACCGTGTGCACATAACAACGCACTCCCTCTGTTCATGTGAACCCTAAAAACACCGACCAGTAACACCGTATCTCTCATCTCAAAGAGTATCGCTCATTACAACTCAAGATTAATATCTTCAAAGCCTTTGATATTCTTATCTGTCATTATCTCTGTTACAAAATGATAAGTTATGTTCCAGTCTCGTACCCCTGGGAAGATGAAGACCTGGACACAGCTGTTGACTGTGGTTCACCCGCAATATTCAGTTGGACCAGCGGTTCCCAGTGGTCAGTGTACCGCTAGCGGCAGGCCTTGGCATTTGCTACCGTAAGTTGAAAACAAAATGAATGTATTCTTAACTTATGGAATCTTTGATCAGCATACATAACATTTATATTCTTATGCAATGTTATGAGAGTGAGATAACTTCTTTGGCTAATATATCTTACATTAAGCTGATAGTTCCAATTATGAGGTGGTTCGTAAGGCGACAGTAGGCCAGGTTAGTGGTCCGCGAGACAAAGAGATTAGGAACCTCTGCTGTGACTAGGAAAATATACGTATTGATCTTGGAGGCAACCAGGCAGGTGCACCTCGGTGTGACGGCGGCGTGAGGCTAAGCCTTTGCTCTCTGGGCGTGTCGCTTTAGACGTGGCGGCACGAGATGAGCTTCGTTAGAGACGTAAAACGGGAGCATCCTGATGATAATTAAAGCTATTCTGGGCTTCACATACCTTATCATTTAGCTGTACTGTTATTTCATCACCTTCCCTGTTGGCGGTGTGAGGTACTACTACTGTATGTACAGAGGTAGAGAAAAAAAGAAGTCCCAAGACGTGACTAATCGAAGCTGTTCCGAGCTCCGTCCGGACAGACGGGGACTGAGGGCCTCCTGCGGGGTCGACCCGGCGTCCAGCAAAAGGTCAAGAGTGTCCAGGTCTCTTGGTCATGACTATACACGTGTACAG
>JAYMFT010059566.1:0-14957 GCA_038088735.1 Panulirus argus | reverse complement strand
ATTACTTTGGCTTTTGCTCCCGAGAGCTGGCTGCTTGTGTGCCCCCACCACTAGCTAGACCATGCAATACTCGGCAAGCTTTTGTCTCGCATGATTATTGTGGCCATCGGCAACTCAAGGGTGGGCCATTTTGAAACCTACTTCTTTCCCTACACGGCAAAGCTTTGGAAATCTCTACCCTCTCATGTTTTTCCCAACACCTATGACCAGGTCTTTCACGTCCTCAAAAAATCGTATAAACTTTCCCTTGTCTTTTCTTTTCCGCTTCATAATTCTCTCTTTACTTTAATTAAGGCCCGGCCTTGATATGGACTTTTGTCCGTGACTGGAGCCTTCAACATAAAAAAAAGAAAAATATTGCACTTAATAAATTCAGAACAACCACGTAGTACTGATGTCAGGATATTCTCTAGTCACACTGACTATATGTATGATGGCGGGATATTCTTTCGTTATACTGACCATGTGTATGAGGGCAGAACATTCTCTCGTCACACTGACCCTTTGTATGATGACAGGATATTCTCTCGTCACACTAACCATAAGTATAATGGTAGGGGATTCTCCCTTCATACTGTCCTTATGTATGATGGCAGTATATTCTCTCGTCACACTGACCATATGTATGATGGCAGGACATTCTCTTGTCACACTGACCATATGTATGATGGCTGGATATTCTCTCGTCACAATGAACTAATGTATGATGTCAAGATATTCTCTCATCAAACAGACTATATGTATGATGGCAGGACATTCTTTCGTCACACTGACCATTTGTATGATGGCAGGATATTCTCTCGTCACACTAGACATAAGTATGATGGTAGGAGATTCTCCCATCATATTGTCCTTATGTATGATGGCAGGATATTGTCTCGTCACACTGACCATATGTATGATGGCAGGACATTCGTCACACTGACAATATGAATGACGGAAGGATATTCTCTCGTCAAACTGACCATATGTATGATGGCAGGAGATTCTCTCGTCACTCTGACCATATGTATGATGGCAGGTTATTCTCTAGCCACAATGACCATAAATATGATGATAGGATATTCTCTCGTCACACTGACCATATATATGATGGCAGGATATTCTCTCGTCACACTGATCATATGTATGATGGTAGGACACTGTCTCGTCACATTGATCATATGTATGATGGCAGTAGCTTCTCTCGTCACATTGACCACAGGTATGAGGACAAGCTATTCTCTCGTCACACTGACCATATGTATGATAGCAGGAAATTCTCTCGTATCACTGACCTTATGAATGATGGCTAGACATTCTCTCGTCACACTGATCATAGGTATGATGGCAGGATATTCTCTCGTCACAATGACCATATGTATAATGGCTGGATATTCTCCCGTCACAGTGATATTAAGCATGATATCAGGATATTCTCTCATCACACTGACCATATACATGATGGCAAGAGATTTCTCGTCACTCTGATCATATGTATGATGGTAAGGAATTCTCTCGTCACACTGACAATATGTATGATGGCAGGATATTCTCTCGTCAAACTGACTACATGAATGATGTCAGAATATTCTCTCGTCACACTGACCATATGTATGATGGCGGATATTCTCTCGTCACACTAACCATATGTTTGATGGTAGGATACTGTCTCATCACACTGAGCATATGTGTGATGGAGGGATATTCTCTCGTCACATTGACCATATGTATTATAGCAGGACATTCTCTCGTCACACTAACTATATGTATGATGACAGAATATTCTTTGTCACACTGAGCATATGCATAATGGCAGGATATTCTATCGTCACACTGACCAAATGCATGATGGCAGGATATTTTCTCGTCACACTGACCATGTGTATCATGCTAGATATTCTTTCGTCACACTGGCAATATATATGAAGGCAAGATATTCTCTCGTCAAACTAACCACATGTATGAAGGTACGATATTTTCTCGCCACACTGACCATATGCATGATGGCTGGATATTCTCTCGTCACACAGACAATATGTACAATGGCACGATATTTTCCTCTCAAAATAACCATATCTATGATGACATGATATTCTCTAGACACACAGACCATATGTATGATGGTAGCATAGTCCCTCGTCACACTTACCATGTGCATGATAGCAGCAGATTCTCTCGTCACACTGACCGTATGTATGATGGCATGATATTCTTTCATCACACTGATCATATATATCATGGTTGAATATTGTCTTGTCACACCAACCATATGTATAATGGCAGGATATTCTCTTGTCACACTGACCATATGAATGTGGGCAGGACATTCTCTCGTCATACTGACCATACGTATGATGGCAGGAAATTCTTCTTCACACTGACCTTATGAATGATGACTGGACATTCTCTCGTTACACTGATCATATGTATAATGTCAGGATATTCTCTCGTCACACTAACCATATGTATGATGACAGGATATTCTCTCGTCACACGGAGCATATATATAATGGCAGGATATTCTCTCGTCACATTGACCATATGCATGATAGCATGATATTCTCTCGTTAAACTGACCATGTGTACGATGCTGGATATTATCTCGTCACTCTGATCATATCTATGATGGCAGGATAATCTCTCGTTACACTGACGATATATATGATGGCAAGATATTCTCTCGTCAAACTAACCACATGTATGAATGCACGATATTCTCTCGCCACACTGACCATACATATGATGACTAGATATTCTCTCGTCACAGAGATAATATGTATAATGGTACGATATTCTCTTCTCAAAATGACCATATGTATGATGGCATGATATTCTCTAGACACACTGACCATATGTATGATGGCAGGATATTCTCTCGTCACACTGACCATATGCATGATGGCAGCAGATTCTCTCGTCACACTGACTATGTATAATGGCACGATATTCTCTCCTCACACTGACCATATGTATGCTGAAATTTTTCTCGTCACACTGACCATGTGTATGACGGCAGGACATTCTCTCATCACACTGACCATATGTATGATGGCAAGATATTCTCTCGTCACAACGACCATATAAATGATGGCAGGACATTCTCTCGTAACACTGACCATACGTATGATTCTCCCGTCATATTGTCCTTATGTATGATGGCAGGATATTCTTTCCTCACACTGACCATATGTGTAATGGCAGGACATTCTTTTGTCACACTAACCATATGTATGATGGCAGGGTATTATCTCGTCACACAGATCATATGTATGATGTCAAGATATTCTTTCGTCACGCTGACCATACGCACGTTGGCAGGTTATACTATTGTCACACTGGCAATATATATGATGGCAGGACATTCTCTCCTCACACTGACCGTATATATGATTGTAGGATTTTCTCTACCGACACTGACTATATGAATGATGGAAGGAGATTCTCTGGTCACACTGACCATATGGAAGATGCTGCATATTCTCTCGTCACACTGAACATATGTATGATGGCAAGATATTCTCTCGTCACACTGACCATATATATGATGCTTGATTTCTCTAGTCACACTGACCATATGTATAACGGTAGGATATTATCTCCTCGCACTGACCATATATATGATGGCAGGACATTCCCTCGTCATACTGACCACATGCATGATGACAGGACGTTCTCTCGTCACACTGACCCTGTGTATGATGACAGGAGAATATCTCGTCACTCTGACCATATGTATGGTGACAGTTTATTCTCTCGTCACACTGACCAAATGTTTTATGGCAGGATATTCTCTCCTCACAATGATCATATGTATGATGGCAGCACATTCTCTCGTTACACTGACCAAACGCATGATGGCAGGATATTCTCTCGTCATACCGACCATATGTATGGTGGTATGATATTTTCTCGACAAATTGACCATATGAATGATGGAAGGACATTTTCTCGTTACACTGACCATATGTATGATGGCAGGAGATTCTCTCGTCAAATTGACTATATGTATGATGGCAGGAGATTCTCTCGTCACACTGACCGTATGTATGATGGCTGGATATTCTCTCGTCACAATGACCATATGTATGATGGCAGGTTACTTTCTCGTCACACTGACCATATGCATGATGGCAAGATATTCTCTCGTCACACTGACCATATGTAAGAAGACAGGATATTCTCTCGTCATATTGACCATATGTTCGACGGATGGATATTCTCACGTCATACTGACCATATATATGATGGCAGGAGGTTATCTTGTCACACTGGCCATATAGATGGTGACAGGATATTCTCTCGTAACACTGATCATATGTATGATGGCAGGAGAGTCCCTCGTCAGACTGACCATACGTATGATGGCAGGATATTCTTTCTTCACACTGACCACATGTATCAAGGCAGGAGATTCTATTGTCACACTACCTATATGTATGATTGCAGGATATTCTCAAGTCACACTAACCATATGTATGACAGGATATTCTCTCGTCAAACTGACCATCTGTATGATGGCAAGAGATTCTCTCGTCACAATGATCATAAGTATTATGGCTGGATATTCTCTCAGTCAAAATAACCATATGTATGATGGCAGGATATTCTCTTGTCACACTGACCATAAGTATGATGCTGGATATTCTCTCGTCACTCTTTCCGTATGTATGATGGCAGGACATTCTCTCGTCACACTGACCTTGTGTATGATGGCCGGATATTCTCTCGTCACAGTGACCATATACATAATGGCAGGATGTTCTTTCGTTACAGTGACCATATGTTTTATGGCAGGATATTCTCTCGTTACAATGACCATATGTATGATGGCAAGATATTCTCTCGATATACTGATCATATATATGATTGGCAGAATATTCTCTCGTGACACTGACAATATTATGGCAGGATATTCTCTCGTCACACTGAAAATATGCATGATGGCAGGAGATTCTCTCGTCACACTCATCATATGTATGATGACAGGATATTCTCCAGTCACACTGACCATACATATGATGGCAGGATATTCTCTCGTCACACTATATGTATGATGTCAGGATATTCTCTCGTCACACTGACCATATGTATGATGAACGAATATCCTCTCGTCACACTGACCATGTGTATGATAGCAATATATTTCTCTAGTCATAATTATCATATGTATGATGGCTGGATATTTTCTTGTTATAATCATCATATGTATGATGGCAAGATATTCTCTCGGTACGCTGGCCATATGCATGATGGCAGGATATTCTCTCGTCACTCTGACCATATGTATGACGGCAGGATATTCTCTCGTCACACTGACCACATATATAATGGCAGGACATTCTCTCTTCACACTGACCACATGTATGATGGCAGTACATTCTTTCGTCACAATGACTCTATGTATGATGACAGGAGATTATCTCGTCACTCTCACCGTATGTATGATGGCAGTTTCTTCCCTCGTCACACTGACTATATGTATTATGGCAGGATATTCTCTCCTCACAATGATCATATGTATGATGGCAGCACATTCTCTAGTCACACTGACTAAATGTATGATGCAGGATATATTTTAGTCACACTCATCATATGTATGGTGGTATGATACTTTCTCGTCAAATTGACAATATGTATGATGGAAGAACATTTCCTCGTTACACTGACCATATGTATGATGGCAGGAGATTCTCTCGTCACACAAACTATAGGTATGATGGCAGGATCTTCTCTCATCACACTGACAGTATGTATTATGACTGGATATTTTCTCATCGGAGTGACCATATGTATGATGGCAGGACATTCTCTCGTTACACTTACCATATGTATGAAGGCAGGAGGTTATCTCGTCACACTGGCCATATGTATGGTGACAGGATATTCTCTCGTAACACTAATCATATGTATGATGGCATGAGATTCTCTCGTCACACAAACAATATGTATGATGGTAGGATACTCTCTCGTCACACTGACCATATGTACGATGGCAAGAGATTCTCTCGTCACAATGACCATATGCATGATGGCTGGATATTCTCATTCAAAATAACCATATGTATGATGGCAAAATATTCTCTTGTCACACTGACCCTAAGTATGATGCTGAAAATTCTCTTGTCATTCTGACCGTATGTGTGATGGCAGGACGTTCTCTCGTCACACTGACCATGTGTATAATGGCAGGATATTCTCTCGTCACAGTGACCATATATATGATGGCAGGATATTATTTCGTCACAGTGACCATATGTTTGATGGCAGGATATTCTCTCGTTACACTGATCATATATATATATTATTGGCAGAAAATTCTCTCGTCACACTGACAATATGTATCAAGGCAGGATATTCTTTCGTCACACTGAAAATATGCATGATGGCAGGAAATTCTCTCGTCATACTGACTATTTGTATGATGGCAGGATATTCTCCCGTCACACTGACCATATGTATTATGGCAGGATATTCTCTCGTAACACTGGCAATATGTATGATGGCAGGACATTCTCTCGTCACAATGGCCATATGTATGATGGCAGCGCATTCTTTCATCACACTGACCATATGTATGATGGCTGGATGTTCTCTCGTCACACAGACCATATGTATGATCACAGGACATTCTTTCGTCACACTGGCCATGTGTATGTTTGCGGGATATTCTCTTGTCACGCTGACCATACGTATGATGGCAGGATATTTTCTCTTCACACTGACCAAATGTATGATGGCAGGATATTCTCTAGTTACGATGACCATACGTAAGATGAGGGGATATTCTTTAGTCAAAATGACTATATGTGTGATGGTAGGATACTCTCTCTTCACACTGACCATATGTATGATGGCAGGAGATTCTCTCGTCACACAGACCATATGTATGATGGCATCACATTATCTCGTCACACTGAGTATGTGAATAATAGCTGGATATTCTCTCGCCACACTGACCATATGTATGATGGCAAGATTTTTCTCTCGTCACACTGAGTATATGAATGATAGCTGGATATTCTGTAGTCACAATGACCATATGTATGATGGCAAGATATTCTCTCGGTACACTGACCATATGTATGATGGCACGATATTCTCCTATCACACTAACCACAAGAAATTATGCTGGATATTCTCTCGTCACACTGACCGTATGTATGATGGCAGGATATTCTCTCGTTACACTGACCATATGAATGACGGCAGGAGATTTCACTCGTCACACTGACCATATGCATGATGGCAGGAGATCTCTAGTCACAATGACCATACGTACGATGGCATGATATTCTCTCGTGACATTGACCATGTGTATGATAGTAGGATATTCTCTCGTGACACTGACCATATGTAAGATGCCAAAATATTCTCTCTTCACAATGTCCATGCGTATGGTTGCAGGATATTTTCTCCTCACACTGGCCATATGTATGATGGAAGGATGTTCTCTCGTCACACTGACCATATGTATGATGAAAGAATACTCTCTAGTCAATATGACCATATTTATGATGAAAGGATATTTCTCTCGTCATACTTATCATTTGTATGATGGCTGGATATTTTCTCGTCACAATGACCATATGTATGATGGCAAGATATTCTCTCGGTACATTGACCATATGTATGATGGCAGGATATTTTCTTGTGACACAGACAAGTATGATGCCAAATATTTTCTCGTCACACTGATTGTATGTACTATAGCAGGATTTTCTCTCGTCACATTGAGCATATGTATGATGACAGGACATTTTCTCGTCACACTGACCATATGTACGATGGCTGAAGATTCTCTCGTCACACTAGCCATGTGGATGCATATCACACTGACCATATATATATGATGGCAGGACATTCTCTCGTTACAGTGACCATATTTATGATGGCAGGATATTCTCTCGTCTCACTGACAATATGTATGATGGCGGGACATTCTCTCGTCACATTGAACATATGTATGATGATAGGATATTCTCTCGTCACACTGACCATATGTATGATGATAGGATATTCCTGTCACACTGACCATATGTATGATGACAGGATACTCTCGTCACACTGAGCATATGTATGATGGCAGGATATTCTCTCGTCACACTGACCATACGTATGACGGCAGGAGATTCTCTCGTCACACTGACCATATGTATGATGGCACGATATTCTCTCTTCACAATGATCATATATATGATGGCAGGAGATTCTCTCGTCACACTAAGAATATATATGACGGCAGGATATTTTCTCGTCACAATGACCATATGTATGATGGTAGGATATTTTGTCGTTACACTGACCATATGTATGATGGCAGGAGATTCACTCGTCACACTGACCATATGTATGACTACTGGAGGTTCTCTCGTCACACTCACTATATGTACGATGGCAGGACACTCTCTCGTCGCAATGACCATATGTATGATTATATTCTCTCGTCACACTAACCATATGTATGATGCTTGGATATTCTCTCGTCACACTGACCATATGTATGATGGCAAGATAACCTCTCGTCACACTGACCATAGGTATGATGGCAGGATATTCTCTCGTCACACTAACCATATACATGATGGCAGGACATTCTCTCGTCACACTGACCATAGGTATGATGGCTAGATATTCTCTCATCACAACGACCACATGTATGACGGCAGGACATTCTCTCGTCACACTGACCATATGTATGATGGCTATATATTCTCTCGTCACACTGACCATATATATGATGACTGGATAACCTCTCGTCACACTGACCATAGGTATGATGGCAGGATATTCTCTCGTCACACTGACCATAAATAGGATGGCAGGACATTCTCTCGTCATACTGACCATATGTATGATGGCAGGAAATTCTCACGTCACAATGACCATATGTATGATGGTAAGGTATTCACTCGTCACATTACCATTACCATGGTAGGCAAGTGGACGGGTAGGGTGTGGGAGGTGAGCCAATTCTAATCTCTTTAAGATAATGAGAAAAAGCTCAAGACAGACGAGGGAGCAGGATCATATTATATCCTGCAGAACTTAGCGCTGATGTGCAAGACAAATTAAATCACTAGTGTTAGTCAAAGTCTCATAAAATGTACGGAACATTATTATGAGTTCGGTGATCATTCTGAAGGAAAACTGTATTTATATTTGATAACGTAAAACAGATGATAACCGTAATCAAGGATTATTTGTTCCATGGACCAAATCAATGTTTTTGGAGACTGGCAAACTTTCTTAAAGTTATGTCAAGAAAGCGTTTCATTGGTCACTAAGAAAGTGGTGAAACTGACGCAAATGTTTCATTGATCACTAAAAAGGTGGTGAAACTTACGCGTTTACTGGTCATTAAGAAGGTGGTGAAACTGATGCATGTGTTTCATGAGTAACTTGGAAGGCGGCGAAACTGACGCCGGTGTTTCAGTGGTCAGTAGGCTGTTGAAACTGACACAGGTGTTTCATTGGTCACTATGAATGAGGAGAAACTGACACAGGTGTTTCACTGACCCCTAAAGTGTTGCAACTAACACATGTTTAAAAGGTCGCTTGGAACGTGAAACTGGCGCATGATTTAATTGGTCACTTGGAAGGTGGTGAAACTGACGCAAGTGTTTCATTGGTCACTTCGAAAGTGGTGAAGCTGGATCCTGTTTCAAGGATCACTTGGAAGGTGGTAAAACTGACGCATATTTCACTGGTCACTTGGAATGTGGCGAAACTGATACTGGTGTTTCACTGGTCACTTGGAAGGTGATGAACCTGATGCATGTTTCAATGGTCACTTGAAAGGGGGTGAAACTGACTCAGGTGTTTCATTGGTCACTTGGAAGGTGATGAAACTGACGCATGTGTTTCACTGATCACTAAGAAGGTGGTGAAACAGACAAAAGTGTTTCTATAATAGCTTGGATGGTGGTGAAACTGACGCTGGTGTTTCAATGGCAAATTGGAAGGACGTGCAAGTGGCGCAGCGTTTAACTGGAACAGGAAGGTTGTGAATCTGATGCAGGTGTTTTATTGCTATAGAAAGATGCTGAAACAGACACAGATGTTTCTAAGATCACTTGGAAGGTGGAGAAACTGACGCATGTTTTTCTATGATCACTTGGAAGGTGGTGAAACTGACGCATGCATTCCAATGGTCACTTGGAAGGTGGTGAAAATGACGCATGTGTTCCAATGGTCACTTGGAAGGTGGTGAAACTGACGCATGTGTTCCAATGGTCACTTGGAAACTGGTGAAACTGACGCATGTGTTCCAATGGTCACTTGGAAGCTGGTGAAACTGACGCATGTGTTCCAATGGTCACTTGGAAGGTGGTGAAACTGACGCATGTGTTCCAATGGTCACTTGGAAGGTGGTGAAACTTACGCAAGTGATTCTATGATCGCTAAGTAGATGGTGAAACTGACATTGGCGTTTCTTGGGTCACTAGTGTAAACCCCTGAAGCAGCTGAAGATACATACAAATAGATCTATTTCTACCCTAGAGTGACTAATATGATAAAAATAAATAATTGTACATAAATACAAACCATCTTTAACTGTATACCGTATAGCTTGGATAGAGGAGAAGGTTGATCGTCATTCCCATTTATATGCCCTTGGCCCAAAAGCAAAAGCCTTGACCAGAGAGGGCAATGAAAGGATTCTCTCCTTTGTGAAGATTCATAGTCTGCATGAATACATAACTCTTGAAGGCCCTTTGACACTGTTGAAGGCCCTTTGACACTGCGAAAATTTGGATGACCTTTTCCCTCTGTGAATAGCCATATGCTGTGATAAAGTTCCCTTCTGGGAGAACGTCTTTTGGCAATGTACCGTTCTAAATTACATCTTTGGGAGAAGGTCTTTCGCCAATGAGAACATTAATATGGACTCTCTCCTGTATGAATAATCATGTGCTTTACTAAATTACCCTTATGGGAAAAGGTCTTTAGGCAATTTGAACACTCATACGGCTTCTCTCCTGTATGAACAGTCATGTGCTGCTCTAAATTACTCTTCCGGGAGAAAATCTTTTGGCAATGTGAACATTCATATTGCTCCCCTCCTGTATGAACAGTCATGTGCCTCACTAAGCTAAACTTCTGGGAGAAAGTCTTTTGGCAATGTGAACATTCATAAGGCCTCTCTCCTGTATGAACAATCATGTGTCGCATCAAAACATCCTTTCTGGAGAAAGTCTTTTGGCAATGTGAACATTCATATGGCTTCTCTCCTGTATGAACAGTCATGTGCTGCTTCAACCCATTCTTCCTGGAGAAAGTCTTTTGGCAATGTAAACATTCATATGGCTTCTCTCCTGTGTGAAAAGTCATGTGCTGCACGAAATTACTCTTCTGGGAGAAAGTCTTTTGGCAATGTGAAAATTCATATGGCTTCTCTCCTGTATGAACAGTCATGTGCTGCTTCAACACATTCTTCCTGGAGAAAGTCTTTTGGCAATGAAAACATTCATATGGCTTCTCTCCTGTATGAACAGTCATGTGCTTCACTAAATTACCCTTAAGAGAAAAGGTCTTTAGGCAATTTGAACACTCATACGGCTTCTCTCCTGTATGAAAAGTCATGTGCTGCACGAAATTAATCTTCCAGGAGAAAGTCTTTTGGCATTGTGAACATTCATATGGCTTCTTTCCTGTATGAACAATCATGTGCTGCTTCAACGTATCCTTCCTGGAGAAAGTCTTTTGGCAATGTGAACATTCATATGGCTTCTCTCCTGTATGAACAGTCATGTGATTCACTAAAGTACCCTTAAGGGAAAAGGTCTTTAGGCAATGTGAACATTCATATGGCTTCTCTCCTGTATGAACAATCATGTGCTTCAATAAAGTACCTTTCTGGGAGAACATCTTTGAGCAATTTGAACACTCATACGGCTTCTCTCCTGTATGCACAGTCATGTGCTGTAGTAAACAATTCTTCCGGGAGAAAACCTTTTGGCATTGTGAACATTCATATGGCTTCTCTCCTGTATGAACAATCATGTGCTGCTTCAACCCATTCTTCCTGGAGAAAGTCTTTTGGCAATGTGAACATTCATATGGCTTCTCTCCTGTATGAACAGTCATGTGCTTCACTAAATTACCCTTAAGGGAAAAGGTCTTTAGGCAATTTGAACACTCATACGGCTTCTCTCCTGTATGAACAGTCATGTGCCGCACCAAAGCACCCTTCCGAGAGAAAATCTTTTGGCAATGTGAACATTCATACGGCTTCTCTCCAGTATGAAGAATCATGTGCTGCACCAAAGAACCCTTACGGGAGAAAATCTTTTGACAATGTGAACATTCGTACTGCTTCTCTCCCGTATGAAGAATCATGTGCTGCACCAAAGCACCCTTCCGGGAGAAAATCTTTCGGCAATGTGAACATTCATATGGCTTTTCTCCTGTATGAACAGTCATGTGCTCCACTAAAGCATCCTTCTGGGAGAACGTCTTTAAACAATTTGAACACTCATACGGCTTCTCTCCCGTATGAACAGTCATGTGCTGCTCTAAATTACTCTTCCGGGCGAAAGTCTTTTGGCAATGTGAACATTCATACGGCTTCTCTCCTGTATGAACAGTCATGTGCTGCACCAAAGCACCCTTCCAGGAGAAAATCTTTTGGCAATGTGAACATTCATATGGCTTCTCTCCTGTATGAATAGTCATGTGCCGCTTCAAATCATCCTTCCTGGAGAAAGTCTTTTGGCAATGTGAACATTCATATGGCTTCTCTCCTGTATGAACAATCATGTGCTTCACTAAAGTACCTTTCTGGGAGAACGTCTTTAAGCAATTTGAACACTCATACGGCTTTTCTCCTGTATGAACAGTCATGTGCTGCACTAAACAATCCTTCCGGGAGAAAATCTTTTGGCAATGTGAACATTCATATGACTTCTCTCCTGTATGAACAAACATGTGCTGCACTAATGTACTCTTATGGAAGAACGTTTTTAAGCAATCTGAACACTCATACGTCTTCTCCCCTGTATGAACAGTCATGTGCCGTACTAAATAATCCTTTCGGGAGAAAATCTTTGGGCAATGTGAACATTCATATGGCTTCACTCCTGTATGAATAGGCAAGTGCTGCTCTAAATTATTCTTCCGGCGGAAGGTCTTTTGGCAATATGAACATTCATATGGCTTCTCTCCTGTATGAACAGTCATGTGCCGCTTCAAATCATCCTTTCTGGAGAAAGTCTTTTGGCAATGTGAACATTCATATGGCTTCTCTCCTGTATGAACAATCATGTGCTTCACAAAATCACCCTTATGGGAAAAAGTCTTTAGGCAATTTGAACACTCATACGGCTTCTCTCCTGTATGAACATTCATGTGTTGCACTAAATTACTCATCAGGGAGAATGTCTTTTGGCAATGTGAACACTCATATGGCTTCTCTCCTGTGTGAACACTCATGTGCTTCACTAAATTACTCCTCTTGGGGAAGGTAGTTTGGCAGTGTGTACATCTATATGGATTCTTTTCACCAGTAAGAGTAGCCATGTGCCGTAACAAGTTACTTCTTCCCAAAAAAGTCTTTTATCAGAGCAAACATTTAAATTGTTTCTTAGTTGGACGACCTTTCACGTCCCTTCTAAGTTTTAATCGATGGATAAAGATTTTTTCACTCTGCAAAAATTTGAAACATCTCTCATCCTTGTGTTTGAGCCTATGCCTTTTCACGATAAAATTCTTTACAAAAGTTCTGTACCACAGTGAACATTCCACTTGTTTGCCCTCCTTAATGTACCCTTGTCAAATAACAATACAGAGGGGCACAGTTACTGTCTACGATAGCCTCACGTGTGCAGTGAATGTACGCTACAGGTGGAGCATCACCTCAGAGTGGGATTTGCACAAGATGGGTGAGCTGAGCACCAATCTCATCTTAACCTACTCCAGGTAACACAAGGTCAACTATAGTGAGGTGAACTGCCCACAATCTTTGTGGTGAAGCATACAGTGGCCTCTGGTATACACGGCACCTTCCGAAGTGAGGCCAACCACTATACCCTCCTACCAAGCATTACCTGCAGGATATGCCAGTGACTCTAGATGACAGTCTATTTTCTTCTCAATTTCTTCTACATTCCTGTTACTAAAAGTCCAACAGTCTCTCTGGATGCACATCCTAATTAATTAATTACATTTCATACTGCAAGTCTGTAACTTACCTTACCATGCTTGACAATAACAGACCTTTTCGTGTAAGGTTAGTTCCAACACCAGTTATCAAACGTTATCTTTACAAAGACATAATACCACAATCACCTGCTACAGAGAGGAATACCTATTAACATCTTATAGCTAAGCATGATATACCTGTCAAGATCATACTAAAAATTTTGACAAAAAATGAACTTCGTTATGGTAACTATTTGTAACTGATCTAAATCCGACAATTGTATCAATAATTTATCAGTAATTGAAGTAATAATCTACAATGATAAGTTTAATAATAATCTACACCTGCTACCTGTAATATTTTGATTCTGTTTACAAGTAAGATGACTTTTGAGGTAATAAATTAATTGTAAAATACGTCTCACTTTCATATAATTATGAAGAGGTTCGTTTTGATAATCGCTGTTAACAATCGTTGTCATACAGAAATGAATCCAATAATAATTCTGCTAAATATAATGAAAAGTTTGATTGCACTAAACACGAACCATGGTCCTTCTTATTGCACTAAACAAGAACTATGGTCCATGTTATTACATTGAAGATGTACTATGGTCCTTTTTGCACTTAACACAAACTTTGGTTTTTCTTACTCTAGTAAATATGAACTATGGTATATCTCAATGTATCAAACAAAAGTTTCCTTAATCTTTTAATTATTTTGTTATAACTGTCTATGTTTCATTATTAAGCTTGTGTCACTTCAGTGTTGTTCCTACTGCCTTTATTGTTACCCTTGCTATACACTTTTACTGTCAGTGGTGTTCTTCACATGC
>JAYMFT010059555.1:0-14958 GCA_038088735.1 Panulirus argus | reverse complement strand
TCATGGAACCGTAGTTATGAAAAAGTTTCGGAAGTTTAAATTTCCTCGTGCATAATGAAACAAATATCAAGAATTCAATGAATATTCTTTGAGAAATATCAGAATTTTGATAAGACTGCACACACACACACACACACACACACACACACACACACACACACACACACGTCCAACCCTACCTTGATATAAAGTTCTTTTATTAGTTAACTAGTTATCACTACGACCTTCCAGTTCTGTATTATCCGTTAATATCTCAGCTGAATGACAGCCCAAATTCAATAAACCGTTCTTTCTTGATTTATTCATATATTTACTTACACGGGTTTCCGTGGTGCACTTGCTTTCGTTGCTGAACATGTTTCACGCACGGGTCCACCCGGATTCGAGTCCTGGGCGCGACGGTCTGCCCACAGCTAATACTTGCTCTTCACCCTTCTCTCGGGGATAATCGATGAATGAGTACCTGGCTTAGACTGGTGTGTGTGTGTGTGTGTGTGTGTGTGTGTGTGTAACTGTTTATATGTATTTACACAAATGAGGAGGCATTTTTACACTCATGAGGCCCGATATCTTGAACGTTCTCTATATCGTACTTCTTAAAATTACCTATCGTATCTGCATTATCTGGGCCGTCAGTCATACCCTATTTGTGTAAATGGATGAATAGATAAATAAAGAATGGATCATCGAATTCATATACATTTGAGACGTTACAAAACTGGGGTGATTTATAATAATAACTAGTCATTTAATCACAACAGAGCTTGATATCAAGATGGGTCTAGATATTTCTTCGCTCTAGATAAGCATATGAGTAAAGTAACATATACATAGTACAGGAAGGTTTATAGAGCAAATTCTATGGTTTGCGAATAATACATTTAGTGATTAGTTGAATATTATTTAGTGTAAAGTTACTTGTTGGTTTAACTGCAGTAATATTGTGGTTGACATGTATCGTGTATTTAATGGTGAACGTTAAATGATGAATACTTTCACGCTGGCTGCTGTACAGCAAAGACCGTAGACGTAAACATAACTATGGGAGAACTAAGCTATTTGTTTGCTTAGCTGTTTGCTGGTTCATGACTTGTTTACGACATTCACAGTAGTAAGTATAGGACTTGTTCTTCCATCTGTCTGATCGAGCACTGGTTGGTACAAGGCGATTGTGGTGACGGACGTCGGTTGGTCAGTGGAGGTCACTGGTAAGTTCATCTACTATATATATATATATATATATATATATATATATATATATATATATATATATATATATAAATATATATATATATATATATATATATAGATATATATATATATATATGATTCCTACGAGGTCCTTATAAACTCGAGCTCCAGTCCGACATCACTGAGGAAATCACTGCCCACCAAACTTGCGGCTGAGCAGTGACACAGAATCCCAGACATGCTTAATGAGCCAGGTTGTGACTGACTGAAGCTGCCGTAATCTTTGAGACTAAAGAAGTTTGTAACTCGTGTCGGAAGTACCCCCTCATATGACACCGGATATTGTCGTGATGTGGTTGCATTAAGGCTGCCCGGCTATAACACTCACAAAGCTGGGCAAAACGTGTGGGAGATTTTCCTACTGTGAGCTGGAGATGAGACGCGTACCGTGGTAGTGGATGCCTGTGGCTATCCAGGGTTGAAGCTGGTAAAGTGTAAGTGTCCGAAGTTAGTCGAAAAATAACTACTTGATGATTCAGAAGCGTTACTGGTAAACCTGTGATATTTCCTCGTTCGTGAAGATGTATCAAAAAATCGTGTCGAAATATAAAGAAAATCAGAAAATACATTAACAAAAGATAATGGAAATTGGAATACATTAACAAAAAAAATAATGGAAATCAGAATGCATTAACGTGATCGATCTCTCTTCGCATGTTTACAATGTAACGATTGTTTGATGTATCTTAAGAAACGGGGAGATATTACAGGTCATCGCTAGCCTGTTATTGCTTGTTACCACTGTTATTGCCTGTTTGGAGTAACGAGACGCTATTTGGTGTTGCTGCAAAGATGTTATTGGCCGAGGCTGACGAGGTGTTTCTGGTCAAGGCTTACAAGAAACTACTGGACAATGGTTTCCAAATGTTATTGGTTGAGGTTGTCCGAATCTGTCCCAAATTTGGCTTTTGGAGGCTTTTGAGATGTAAATTATGAAGATCCCTTTTTGGTTAAATATTCTAATGTTTTTGGTTGTTTTTTTGATGTGGTCGGGTCACAGGTCACGGCTGCACCGTCGCGCGCTAATATTATCGATGCTTTCAGGGAATCTCTGAACCAGGCTGAAAGAATCGGCGTTCTGAAGTCATGAAACACGAAGGTATCCTTTGCCCCACCATTTTCCCCTCACAGCTACATGTACTGTTTCAGTTAAGAGGGAACAATCATGTGTAAATGATAAACTCTACAGAAATACCTTTTTTTACTTTTATCTTGAAGGGATGGGCAACTGAATGCTCTAATCAATGCCATCTCATTAACGATATATATATATATATATATATGTACACCTTAGCCTAAACTAGGTACCCAGTTTATAGACCAACCCTTAGGGAAGGATGAACACCTGGGTTGACTGTGCACCAACTCCCGGAACCACGATTCGAGCGTACCCGTTAGTGGCCCTTGAATCCACTTCGGTCAGCATCGCTAACCGCTACACCACGGAGGTGCGGGTGTTCTTCACGTGGACGCTCTATCTCTGGCACAGATCTAGCTACAGATTCGTACATCCCGGTTGAGTAATTGTTCTTAGATCGAAATTAATCTGTCAAGATCATTGAGAGACGAATAATGAAAGTCAGGCTTTCCGAGCTGTCAAACACTGAGTCTGGGATATGACGTGACTGAGTAAACATGCAAACTGACATCGATATTGTTAGTGTATTCTGATTTTCTTACATTTTCTTCAGGATTTTTTGATACGCTTTTACAAACGAAGAAATATTTAGAGCAATAAAATGTTTTGAGGTAATTGTTTCATGGAACCGTAGTTATGAAAAAGTTTCGGAAGTTTAAATTTCCTCGTGCATAATGAAACAAATATCAAGAATTCACTGAATATTCTTTGAGAAATGTCAGAAATTTGATAAGACTGCACGCGCGTGCACACACACACACACACACACACACACACACACACACGTGCATACACACTAGCCTATGAGATGATCTTATGTTGTATGAAAATACGGATGGTCTACAGCCTGAACAAGCCTGTTGTATAGGTAAGAGAAAGGGGGGGGGGGAGATAGCAGAGGGGCCCACGTGATGTATTATTTCTCAAAAGTGTAGTATTATCATGATGGCAAATTGGGAAGTGGTAAGATCATTTAAGATGAGGCTGACTAAGGGTTCGTAACATCACGCAGATGAGAGATGCAGCGCACGATTTGTCCTTACTTTTAGTCTGATGATTTTTAGAAATATGGAAACAGAACGTGTATCGCTGAATTTGATTAAGTTTAAATTGTTTTTTGGGGAAAATTTGTGTATAGAATTTTTTTTTTTTTTTCGTTTTATTGGTGTTTGAAAACTTTTGAAAATTTTTCGACAGCACAGTGGCTTTTCTTCATTTATTTTTTTTCCTTGGAATAGATTGTTTATATTTGGTACGTCAGCTTGGCCGAGGACTCGCATTTAGCCGAAGAAAGTGCACAGGGTTTGATTGGAATCTTGTGTGAGGATTTCTACATATTCTGCACCTTAATTGAAAATTAAGAGCACCTTTCTAGTCGAACTCGTCCGCCGTTTCCCCATGTTAGCGAGGTAACGCTAGGAGCAAACGAAGAAATGGCCCCTTTCGCAGACATCAAGTCTCAAGTTGTCATATGTAATATTCCGAAATTACAGACCCCTATTTTTCATTAAGAGCATATTCATCATAATTACAGAGCCATATCAAGCTAGTTTCTCATAGCAGAAATGGTTTCAGGTAAGGTATATGATTAAGACCATATATATAGGTGTAACTGGAGATCTTAGGAGGAAAACATAAGAACATATCGATGGTTTTTTCATTACAAAGAAAAAAGAGAACTACGGGACGGATCAGTTAAGACCAGAAGGATGGACAAATTATGATAATAGGATGGAAAGAATCAGAAGAAAAAAGCAAAACTGATGGAAACATTAAGAAAGTGACAAATCAAATCAGAGTTCATTAAAGTATGTCATAAAATGGATGGAGGAATTGAGTAACTGAAATAATCATAATCAAAGACTGCAATTAACAAATTCCAAGAGGTTGAAGAGACATGAAATCAAAATTCATGAAGGTGTCATTAAACGGAGGAAGTGATTAGGTAAATGATGTGGTCATAAATAAAGACTACGATGAACAAATTCCGAGAGATTGAGGAAATTCAGAAGGATGGAAGGAGTTGCATCTGGTAGGAGCTGGTAGGAAGTGTCAGAGGAAGAGATCATGAGAGTATATCCAGGATTCCCCATGATACAGCTCAACAAAAGGGAAATGCCCACAACACACAGACCAGAGACTGTCGAATACTGGCTACAGGAAACAGGAGGAAGTCCTGGGGTTGGACGACTGAAACAGAGGGTATTGGCGGTTCTTGAGGAACAGATATCTAAGGACAATGAAACGGAGATATATAGATAATTACTAAGGTAAAGAGATTAGTATATACTGTACTGCTGGAACAATTAGCGAGGTATTTGGCTCGTTCGATGGCTGGTTTGACATGATGCAGAATACTCAGGATCAGCATTTGGAGAAAGTGGAGATCTTACTGAAATACAGACACTGGGGCTGACGAAGCAGCACCGCGGGATTCGGTCGACAAATGGGTAACAACGCCGAGACCAGCAACGCTGACGGAATGAGAGGTAGATAGACGTAACCACTAATGATTCTTGGACTGGAGGAGGATCACGTTCCGACTGAAGAGGAAAGAGTGGACAAGGAGGATGTGCTGATTAAAACAGTGTTGGAAATTTATAGATGAAACAATGAACTAGTTCAAAAAAAAAAAAAAGTGTTTTGAAGGTATAATGAGGTGATCAGCGAGTATTTTGTGAAGGGATAATGAGGTGATCAATGAGTATTTTAAAAGGCATAATGAAGCGATTAATAACGATAAAATTTAGCATGGAGTTTTATGGCCTTGGGACACTTTAGTAGGCTCAGAATCTTGAGAACATGGAATATTTCAAAGGGAAGTAGAAGAGAGAAGATAAACCGAATTAGAAGTAAGGAATCCAGCCAGAAGGAGAGACAGACAGAGAGAGAGAGAGAGTGAGAGACAGAGAGAGAGTAAATAGCAAACCAGCCCCACCACTCCGTCAGAGAGGACAAGAAGGATACGTGATGCAAACGCCCGACTAAAAATTCATACAATTGCGGATGAAGTCGTAGAAAATGGGAAAGCGTAAGGGTTCAAGAACCGAATTAGGGAAGATAAACCTGACGTTGTGGGAACAGTGGGAATACAAGTTACCAAACAGTCAAGATGTGACAATCTCTCCGTAAGAATTCATCATAAGAAAGAGAAGACGAAGGAGGGGTGGAAACTGTCCCTCTTGATTAAACAATATCAAGTCACAGGTAATGCACATAGATCTATCGAAACAACACATAACGGAAAGAGTTACCGTAGGAGAGAATTCCATGCACTCCTCAGAGATGGCGAAGGTCGATTAATGAGAAATTCAAAATGTGTTTATATATATGAGAGAGAGAGAGAAAATGGCAAAGTTTAGTCTCCCATTGAGACAAAGCCGTGGAGACGCAAGTTCTGAGGGTGTTTACAGGAAAACTTACACTATCAGCATGTCGCTGGACACACTTAAATAAGGGAAGCGGACACACATGCATGAAAGTTGAGGATATCAGCTTTGATACACCACCTGATAAAAAAGTGATTCTGTAATGTTTGCACTCGATTATATGAGAAATGAAGACGCGAAGGATCAGAGGAAAACAGAATTAAAGAAGAGATATTATCATGGAAAGTACATGGAGTTAAGTAGTTTCATCGAGAAGATAAATTGGGAAATGGACTTCAGTAGACATGATAGAGATCACTGTTGTGGATGTCACAGTGAAATCTGCAGTGAAGGAGTAGCTCTAAATACTTTTTTGAAAGCACATACACATAGTTCTGTTAAATATGTCTGAAAACAAACACTCAGGGATATACTGTGGAAAGATGAAGGTAAAATCACTACAGCCAACCAGCATTTGAAAGGTATAGCATAGAATAAGTATAGCTCAGAAAGAAAAGAGTAATAGAGAAACTTTGAAAAAACATTGTGAACATGGGAGTAAATGGGAAAGACAGACAACAGAGGCCACTGAGCTGTCTAGGCAATGTGTTTTGAACTGAAGTCCAGCTGTTCCTATGCTAAGTGGATGAGGTAATGATAGAAAAGTAAGAAAGCTCTCTCTCCCCACCCCCCATCTAGCAAAAACAGTCAGCAAGAAAAGGAATGGAATAGAAACCAGTAATTGGTGAAGTAAGCCTGCATGGAACATAGCAGGATATAACAAAAGAGAAATCCTACTATACCATATTAATACGCTATCTCGCCCTCTCCTACACTTCAGTATGTTCTTAGGGTCTGGCATGAGAAAAAGGAAATTAATGTGTATGCATTTTACAATTTCCCAGAGGAATTAATGTGTATAGATAGGGATGATTCAAATTATTTCTTCCGTGAGTTCATCAGGAGTAAATTGTAAGTTAACGAGCAGCAGCTATTCCGGCCAAACGAATTGAAGAGGAACGCCTCTTTCTCTCGAGGAAAAGATGTAAAGAATGCGGACAGCTGAATGACAGGTTCGAAAATGTTTTCACAGTAGAATACTATGTAGTAGCCCTAGCAACGGTGAAATGTAATGGGGAGAAGATCTGGAAAAGCGATGAAATTGGTTGAAAACACAGAGGGAAGCTAGTAGAGGACTTTAACCTATGAGAGACTCATAGAACTTGAGAAATATCTTCATATATACTGTAGTAGTATCCAGGTTCGACTGACTGGCCGCTTGAAATATTGTTCAGTATGTTGCTGGAGGAAGGTAAGGAGACAAGGAGTGGAGGAAGACAAATGTAATGCTTTTTGTTTTAAGAAAGGAGACAGCGAATTTTCACAGACTAGTTTGTCTGACGAGTATTATCCGTAAGACGCCGAAAAAAAAATAATCAGAAAGAACAGGCTGATTGCTTGCATAAGTCAAACTCTCTGAGTGGTAAAGAAAATATAGATATAGGGAAAGGAAGTCGTACGATACGAAACAAATGTCTTAGATATCTAAGAGAGAGTGAGTTCCGTTTTTGGCTAAAGAGAAGGAAATGTGAAATTTATGCCTTCTGTAATCACAGGAAGTCTTCGATACTGTACCACACAGGAGGCTGGAAAGGAAGCTGGATCTTCAGTAAGGAATAAGGAAGAGAGAGACTCCTTCGACAGAAAAAAATTACCTTAGCGGAACGAGCATAGGACTCGTGACAGAAAAGCCCTCACGAAATGAGTTGCAGTTACCAGTGGGATGCCATAGGGCTCGATCTCAGGACTAACGCTCTTCTTGATAAATGCATATAGCTTGCTGGAAGGACTGAATTCATAACTGAATATGTTTGCGGGTGACACAAAGGTCATGAGAGAGAGGTAGTGGGTGATAAGATTCCATAATTCGTGAAATCCAACCTGAGTAAATGCGAAGCAATAAGGATGAGACACGGTGAAAGAAGGTGTTGATACAGAGAACGTCGAACACGGAATAAGCTGCAGGAATCTCTGTGAGAGTCTTCGGAGGCGACAGTGTTCCTAACCTATCGCCAGAGTTCCACATGAAGAGAAGAGCAAAGGAGGGAAATTGTTTGCTGGTAGATACAGAATCGCATCCACGTTCGTAGATAAAGATATAATGAGCAAAAAATATCGTCAACAGCGCGTATTAGCATGGTCACCGTGCTTAAAAAAAAGATCACTTAAGAAGTATAGAGAAGGCCCGGAGTAGGTCATTATGGCACCAGAGTTAAGAAAGGCGAGTTACAGTCGGAGGTTATATATATTTTGGCCCCCATTAAAAAAGAAGGGATATGCTTCCGACCTCTTCAGCTATCGGTCCATTACGTCCACTTCCGCTGTCTTTAATATCAAGGGTTTGAAACTCACCTAAACCCTCACTTTCTCAAACGCTTAGTATCCCATATCTCCTTTACCCGTTCACCAGTATCGCAGGACTAGGTCTGCTGGTGATCTTTCCTCCTATTTGACTCGCCTCTGGTTCTCCTTTCTCTGGGATTTTGGTGAAACTTTTGTCGCAGCATCAGAAAGGTATTTCACAGGGTATGGCACGGCTCTTTGCTTTCTAATAAACTTCATTCCTTTGGTTCTTCTGCTGTTTCTCCCTGTTCTCTAAAAGCATATCCTTCTCTTCGGCTGTTCCTTTGCTGTAGTAGATGATGGACTGGCTTCTTCCTCTTACCTTGTCCACAGCGGGGTTCCTCAGGTTTCTGCCCTGTCGCCTCGTCTCTTTTCTTCCTTTCCATGAATGATTTTCTTTCATCAATATCTACCCCTATTCATTCGTATGCTGATGGTTCAACTACACACAGTTTAACCCACTTTCCTTACGCCTCTTATTCTGGTGCTCATTCGCTTTCTCCCGCTGAACATAATCCTCTCTCTCTCTCTCTCTCTCTCTCTCTCTCTCTCTCTCTCTCTCTCTCTCTGGGCTTGTGCAGCATTTCAGGATGGAGAAATAGCTTCCTGGTTAAATCCAATGGTGCTACCACGTAATTTTCCCCACAATCTCTTTGTAAGTGTCACTCATTTCTACCTGTTCGATTACAAACCACTACAATTCATCCCAGTAATAACAGGAACATGTTGGACATAGCCATATCCACCACTCTGTCCTGGAGTTCCCACATAATGAACATCAGAAAGTCCGCTTCCCAAAAGCTAGGGGTAATGTATATAGTATGTGCCGAAACTAATTTTCTTGTGAGCAGCAGTTACATTTATATATACAAGGGTTTTATTCGCCATTGTATGGAAAAATGTCTCACATTTCTGGGGTGATTTTTCGGCCACCTTTCTTTCAGGGAAAGTGGACTCGGAAGCCTTTCGTTTCATTGGATCTCCAGGCTGATATCACCACCTTAGTAGTCATCCCCTTCTGTCAACCACGATGTCGCAACCCGCTCCCTGTTCCACATGGGCGATTATGCCCACCGCTCTTGTGAACTATCTGAATGTGTCCCCATAACTAAGGCTTTAATCCCTGGCTGTTACTTCCATTAGTTTCTGTGTAGAGACTAACTGCTCGAGGAATGACCGTTAGGATAGCGTTGGTCTGTTGATTGGATTTTTTTTATTGGTTCTGTCCAGCCTTTATGATTGGCTAGTACGTTTTCCCCATGCTCTGGCTTTTGAATGCCCACCTTTCCTGCTTCAAAAAGGTGTCTTGGCTCTCTGTTGCTTCCCCAGACGTGTAAGAATAGAGACTGATTTACCTCTCGGATCCAATTAGTAAGAAATATTCTCTCAAGCAATGCCTATCTATCCACGTTGCTAATTGGTTCTGTTTTACTGTTTTCTGTATCATTCTGCTGACTTTCCTCAAATAACCATGAGTTTATGCTGGCTAAATGGCTTTGATATCTCCCTAAGGTGTATAAGAGCAGTGAGTGATCTACCCTTAGCTCATAATTTACCTAAAGCAATATCTCGCTAGCTATACTGAAGGCTGCGTGTGGAAGTAAACCAGTCCAGTTCTTTCACGTAAGTTTCCTCATACTGTGATGACATTTGGTCATAAGTCTCGGCTGTGCTCAGGGTTAGGTGTCATATAATGCCCCTCGAATTATAGGAATTATTAATGCATTTGCTGGATGGCTCATAACTACTGAATCATATTCCCTAGTTCTGGATCGGGTGCTCCTTTGCACGGAGATGCCCTTCTTTCATAACTTTTTCCGCTTTTCTTCTCCTTCACGGACTTCACTCAGTCGTTTTTAACTGTATTCCTTGTTACATTACTTTCCTTTAATTACCTTGTTATCGTTAGCGAATGATCTGAGGGTCGTCCAAAGTAATCTAAGTTTGGATTTCCGGAATGGCAAACTGCCTCTCATGGCGGTGTATATACAGACGCCTCTCATTAACCCTCCCATACGCGTACGGCTTTCCACTCGTCACCGTGTTATAGCTGTTGATATTCTTAAGAACCGCCGCACCAACAGGCTGCTGCCAGTGACTACTGTCCAACCCTACACAACTCGTGCAATAGGCTTGTAGAAGCTGCAGGACATCTGAAGGACTCCTGCTGTTTTTCTGCCTTTGCTGTGGTTATTACTGCTGCTCATGCTATTTTGCGCGCGTGTGTGTGTGTGTGTGTGTGTGTGTGTGTTTGTGTGTGTGAGTGAGTGATTAGTATTCATGTGTTACGGGGAGAGAGTTTTACACTCGTGTTGCACCATCTCCTAACCTTGTATGTATATGTATCATGTCTTTCCTCCTATTTGTACACACACACACACACACACACACACACACACACACACACGCAGCCCAGCCTCAGCCAGGTTACCCATTTATCGACCAGCCGTGAGGGAGAGGGTGAACACCTGGGTTCGGTGTGGGCTGACTGCCACGCCCAGGAATCGAACCCATGCGAATCCGACCCCGGGCTGGCCCAGGATGACTTATGGTCTGTGATTATTACCACTGCGCCATGGATGTCCGTTTGTGAGCGTGTGTGTGTGTGTGTGTATGTATTTAGAAAGATAGATAGATAGATATAGATAGTCATAGAGGCACGCAGTACAACTGAATATCAAGATATATGATTTTTTAAACTATTTCTTATGACCCCTCCTGCCCTAGGGAATATTTGCACCACTTCCCTTGATGTCCTTAGGAATATTTGCGCCACTTTGCTTGTCACGGGCAAACTCCAGCCCTGCTAAAAATTTCATGAGCCGCCGCTGCCAGCAACACTCTTCAGGACTGGAACGTGGGGGGGATGGGGGTCGGTCGGTCTTGGATGCTATTTGAGACATTAGGGAATAAGAATTTTTTCCCGAAAGGGTGGGAAAAAAAGTGAGGAGGAGGAGGAGGAGGCGCGAGCGTTCTGCTTATGTTCCTGTACGGCTCCTAAAGTGTTTGTTTCTCGGAGTTCGGTCCTTCTGGAGCGGGTCGTTGGCTGGGTGACGCAGAGGTGTGGGACGACCCGGGTGAAATGTTGGTGTCAAGACCATAGCCGAAGGGAAGGGGGAGGAGGTGGGGGGAGTTAACACCTGGGAGATGAAGGATGCTGGGATGATTTTTGGGGAGTTGGTGCGGTGGTAGGGGGAGGAATAGCGTGTGGGGAGAAGGGTGTTAGAGGGAAGCGAGGGTACAAGGGGGAGGAAGGTATGGAAGGGAGCCTTTGGTTGAATGGTAGGGTAAGGAAGTGGTGGAGAAAGGTAAAGACGTTCAAGAAGAAGGAGCGTTTTGATGGAGACGAGAAGAAGTTAAAGAGAGATGGGTGAAGAAAAGAGCCCTAGGAAAGCCGAGGCTACGTGAGGCCGCTCCTGGAACGAGGGGTCAGAGAAAGGAAAAGTCATGGAAAGGGATGAGGAACGAGGCGCCAGACGCTGGAAGAGTCTGGAACGACTGAGGAAGAGTGGATATGTGGGAGGCGTCATGGAAGAGGCGGCTGTAGACGCTCCCAGCAATGAGGTCGCCAAGGAAAGAGAAAAAAGAAATGAGGATTATGAGGGAGGGTGGAGGAGGAGATTGTTGAAGATGGAGGGACATGGGAGACGCCTGTGTCAGGTGGAGGGACTCGAGCAGGAGATATGGATGCTCATTCACCCTCATAATATTTGGAGGTTTGTCCCTCACTAGTTCTTCACACAACCTCATAATGTGTTGAGGTTTGTCCCTCACTGGTTCCTCATCAAGGGAGTGAAGGTAGTAGGAGGAGTTAGGGGGAGAGAGAGAGAGAGAGAGAGAGAGTGAAGGGAGGAGATAGATAAGAACAGGACAGAGATGGAGACACATGGATATGAGGAGATGGGAGGGTATGGAATGGGTGGGGTTGTTGTGGGAGATAAGAGACGGGAGATACTTGGGGAAGAGGAGAGGAATCTGGGGATAACTCGAGAAGTAAAGGCGGTGTTCGAGGGAGTATGGAAGGAAGAGGAACAGAGGTCAGTAAGGCGGGTGATGTGGGGAGATCACGTGCCCGGTATGGGGTGTAGGCTGAGAAGGGAAGAAGGTGGGGGTGTAAACTTGGGGAGTAGAGGTCTGGGTGTAGGCTTGGAGGGGAAGGGAGGACAGGGCTGTGACTCTAGGCTGGGAAGTGGGTGTGATTGGAAGGTTTGGGAGGGGAGGAATTTGAGGGGAGTGAACCTTAAGGCAGTATAGCCCGGGGGAGGTTGCGCCATGGGAGGGATAATGGGGTGACTCGAGCAGGGGAGATTTGGGGAGACTAAAGATAGGTGTCGAGAGATGAGGGTGAGATGGGGTGTTGGGGAGTCGAGAAGAACCAGAAATTCAGGGAGGGCGGATAGGGGAGAAGGGGAGACTATGAGAGAGATGGGGAGTAAAGTAGTCAGGCAGAGGAAGGGTGAAGGAAAATTACGATTGAAGAGGTGAAGGAGGACTGATGGTGATAGAGGGATGGAGTTCTGGAAGAGGGGAGTGGATGAGATGCAGTTTGTGAGGGGAGAAGAACGATGGAGCCTGGGATGAGTTGGATGTGATGGAACAGAGATGGGATGGATGCAGGAGGGAGCCAGAATCGGGAGGGTGGAAGTAGCAGTCAAAGATGAGTGGTTGATGGGAAGGGAGGAGGGAGGGAGGGAGATTAGGGAGTTGATGGGGGAGTGAGGGATTAGGGAGTTGATGGGATTGGTTGGGGAGATTAGGATGCAAGGGATGGGAGATTGAATCTAGGGAGGGGAAGATTCAGGAAGGAATAGGCGAGATATGCGTCCTGAGGAGGGGCAAAAAATGGAAGCAAGGAGAGCCAAGGGAGTAGATAGCTTCAGGGAGATAAAGACGGGGGTTGAGAGAGGAGAGATGGAGAGGGAAGAGTTGAGGAAGAGGATAGGAGGCGTAAGGGCGAGTGTATAGAAGGGAGGCTGAGGATGGAAGAGAAAAAAGAACAAAGGGAAAGACGGTGCTAGGGTGGGAAGGGAGCTTACAGTCAGGGAGAGCAGGGCGTAGGGAGTCAGGAAGGAAGGAAGGAAGGGAAGGAGACTGGAATTGGATAGGGTGAGTGGGATAGGGACGAGTGAAGGACTGTCAGGGAGGAAGATGTGTGAGGAGTGAGATATGAAGGAGTGAGGGATGAGGAAGATATGAGGAGTAACATGAGGGGGTGAGGGAGGAGGAAGATGTATGAGGGAATAATGGAGAAGGAAGATGTGTGAGGAGTAAGATGTGAGGAAGTGAGGAAGGCGCGATATGAGGAAAGGTGTCAGGGAGGAAAGTGGGTAAAGAAGAATGTGACAGGGAGGAGTCTGAGTCGGGGGAGGGGGGGACAGGACGACTCAGGGAGAGGAGGTGTGAAGCAAAGCCGAGGTAATTGACGGGAGAATAGAGTGAGTGTCGGCGCTGTGAGGTGTGAGGGGCGAGGGGTGAGTGGTGGGGTGAGGAAGATTGTGAAAGAAATCAGGGATGCGTGAAGTTAATAAGGTGAGACCCATGGCAGGGGTGGAGTAGCCAGAGGGAAGGGGGAGGATGTGGAGGGAGTCTGGCAAGGGAGGGATATAAAAGAGGAGGGAGGGTGTGGAGGGAGTCTGGTGAGGGAGGGGTGTAGGGGAGAGAAGAGGGAAGAGAATGTGGGAAGTGAGAGGAAGGAGTATTGTTAGAAGAGCCAGAAAAGATAGCGAGCCTGTGAGAGGGTGAGTGAGAGACAGGGGGAGATAGCATTTAAGAAAGGGAGAAGGGTACATAGGACAGGGTGAGGGAGCCCCAGGGAGGGAAGTAAAGGGGACGGAGATTATAGAAGGGCAGGGAGAAGAGCGGTTCAGTTAAACGGGGGTAAACACGTACCCAGGGAGAGGGATGTGGTGTCGGATGTCAGATTAGGGAGAGGTGACAGGGAGGGAAGGAAACCTGAAATGTATCAGGGAGGAAAGAATCACCAGGGAGAGAATCAGGGTGTTGAGGGGGACGGGGAATTAAAGGTGGGTGTCAAAGGGGAAAGAAGGAAAGATTCGAATAGTCAAGAAGCGTACAGAAGACTCGTATGAAAGACAGAAAATGTGATGGGGTCAGGTATAGGACACTTCGAAGAGGATTCAGATGAGGTGAAGGTGAGGAGACTTACTGTCAAGACTGATGACGCTTACACACACACGCACACAACAGTGCCATTCTTCAGGAACTTCACTGTGAGCCATGGATATATTAGAAATCATAAAAATAATCAATTAGCAACACGGTCATTTAACGTCTTGAGAAATTAAACTGCAGTTCCATGCTCTCAGGCCACCTTGCCACACTTCATCTTGGGGAACAGTTTCACAGCCTCATCTCTTTTCACCAAATCACTTGCCAATGTTCTCTCACTTCGAATACCTTCGCGACCCGAGGAGTCCACATCTGCCTCCCTAACATCAAATACATTCAACAATCCTTCACATTACTCGCTCCATCTCCTTTTCAACTTCACTTCACCATTTGTCCCCTTCACCGATGCTCCCATCTGTTTTCTTGTTTTTCACACATTATTAACCTCCTTCCAAAACATTTACTTAATCTCCCTGAAGGTTGACCCCAAGTCTCATTTGTCCCATTTTTCAACCCTTCCACATTCCTTTAGACCTGCTGCCGCTTTTTCCTGTACATCCCCTAAGCATTCACACTCCTTCCTGCACCTCCTCCTCCAGCAGCCCTTTCTAAGTGTAAATACTGGCACCTGAACAAAGCTGACTGGAATAACTTACGTAACTTCTTTTC
>JAYMFT010059544.1:0-14958 GCA_038088735.1 Panulirus argus | reverse complement strand
ATATATATATATATATATATATATATATATATATATATATATATATATATATAAACCTGTTAAGTGTTCATATCACGTCCTCTCGTATCTATTCCCTTCAATGGCACATTACAGCCAGATTATCCTCTCTTTGTTTTCTTGCCGTAATCTGTTACAGACTAATTTAGCTATGCCGCATCATAACGTAGCTCATATCACCTCATTATGTCAAAGTGTCATTGCTAGATCTTTTCCCTAACGTGTCATTGACAGACTCTATCTAGTCAGTCCATAGCAACAGACGTTGAAGTAAAATAACTGGATGGGGATTTAGTAATGAGATTAAGCGATACTCAGGATGAAGCTTAAGAAGTGTGGTTTCTAAAGCTGGAAGGATTTCATAAGGCTTGCTCTTTTAAACTAGATATATATATATAAAGCCATGACGAGAACCTCGACCTCGAGAAACACTCTTGGTTAGAGCTCCTTAGGAAGTTGGTCGGCCGGAAGCCGGATCTATTACTTTTGACAAACTGAGCAAATTACTGGAGTGGCCTTTGCTACCCCTTTGCCCCTACGCCGCTCACCCACCGAGCCAAATTACACAGGGTTATCTTCACCGAGTCTCGTCTCGATGAGTTCTGCGTCAGTATTTTGGTGTTGTCCCGTACGCTGATTGCTGGGATAATTTCGCTGCTTTTTTGTAGCTTAATTATTTGACAAGGCATCTACAGGCATGAATTATTATCATTTTCCGTAATTATGTCTTGTGGTATTATTGGTTACTCTCTGGGAAATGTTTCTCTTCGGTACTACACTGCCAAATTGTCATTCAAGACACAGGTCTCTCTTTTTTTCTTGATCAAACCCTCAGCAGGTTTCCAAACAGAAGAGGATCTGGGGATAGAAAGAAAAACCAGCCCCTTCTTCTAAACTCTTTCTTGATCCTCTTTGTGTTGTTGTCTGGTCCTGTTACGTAAGAGGGTTTGCTCATCTAACAGGCCTCGACATTTTCCTCTCTGCGTTTCCGGCTTGGCATGGCCAACACGTAAAACGTCGGCAGCCTTCCCCACGATGGTCGAGGTATACCCACACGCCCAAAAGATATCGCACTCTCGTATCCTCTTACGTGTGAAAATATATCTCCTTCTGGTGTGCAATTTTTTGATCTTGCAAAAGTAAAAAGTCCTACCCATTTATCTCTTAGATTTAGACGTTTGGAAAATCTTGATAGAATGATCAGTTAACTCTGAACTGACGGTTTCGATGGCACAAACAGGTGTTTGTGAGTTTGACATTCATCTCAGTCAACAGACTTATCTTTTACGGCGTTTAGTGAGAGAAAGTCGAAAGAGATAAAGGTGTTCATTATTGTCGGAGTTCCTCGAGAGTCCATCAGCGTCCGCCTTCATCTATATCTCTGGAAACAGAAAAAAAAAATTTAATCCATCCCCCTGGGTTCTGCCTCCAGGCCTACTCCTCCAGTATTCATCATCCCTCCTTTCCTTTTTTTTTCCCCCTCAAGCTCACAAATCTTTTTCTCTGCGTTCTGATGAATTATGTTAAGTAGACGCCCGCCGTCGGGGAACCTCACCTCAACCCAACCACCTCCTGTGTTCTCTCGATCCCCTTCAACCTCCAGGTCAGGTCAGCCGCCCCCACAACCTTCCACATCCTATTCACAACCTCCGGAGCCACAGACACACCTCCTCTTGCCCCTCCTCCTCAACCTCCAACCTCCAACCTCACCTCCTCTTGCCTCTCCTCATCCTCCAACCTCAGACACACACCTCCTCCTGCCTCTCATCCTCTCAACCTCCGCCCCTCCTTACCCCTGTCTCTCTCTCTTCCTTTCCTCTCTGCCTCCAACACTTAATCAGGCCGGGGGAATAATTTTCTCAACTCCCAGGACCTACAAACTTTGGGAGTTAGTATGACAAGCGTATCCGTTACCGTGAAAGGCTTAATCTGTCTCAGGCGTCATGGGTAAGGCGAAGAACTAGCTCTAGGATTATTTTGTGATGTTTTCCAAGACTCTCTCTCTCTCTCTCTCTCTCTCTTCTCTGTACTTTTGATTTCCTTTTTCATAGGTGATTACATCCGCTGGGAAAACACACATCAGTCTTGGACGCTGAATATCTCTTCCTGGATTGTATCCATATATAATCAGTCTATATTTCTCTATCCATACAAAGTCACCACAGATGATAGATCCAGATTTTCCCAGGTTCTTAAAAGCTTGTCTCCCAACACTCACCTGCAAGCCTTGACACCCTCTTGGGAAAGCAACGTCACCATTATTATATCTTATATATATATATATATATATATATATATATATATATATATATATATATATATATATATATATGACATTGTAGGAGCTGCTTAACCCCCTGCTAAGATGTTAAGTTAACTTGCACACACACACACACACACACACACGCCATTCTCTACGCAAAGTATGGGTAACATTTCACAGACGATGGCTGCCTTAATGGCGGTTGACCTGCCTCTCCCATATCTGTATCTTACGATGCACTAATATTTAAGTCCCCCCCCCCACCCTATTACGTCCTCTATTATCAGAATCAATGGCGACAGCGTAATGGAGAATGTCGATAACGAGGTAATTAAAGGTCTTAACAACGGTTAACCCAGGGCCGGCCCTTATTATGGCGTTTGAGTGAAGATATAACTCCACCGAATGGAGTTTGCCCCGGTGCTCTTTCCACCGTCCCACGTAAAACAGTCACTTCTCTACGGCGTTCACTTGTTGACTCTCGCTGCTGGCGTCTGTTCTTTTTTAAAATAAGCGTTGTGGTACGCGTTTTTCTCCCGCCGTTGCAGCGCTGGGAAGCCGCTGCACTGTACCTGTTGTGACAGAGAATTATTAATTCTCTATCTCTTCAATAGACTGTTAACTGAATAGATTCTCTGATCCTACACATTCTACACATAAGAAGGAGATGATATGTTGATGAAACGCTGAATGTAGAGGACGTTTGGTTTGCGAAAGGAAGACATGCATTAAGGAAGGCCGTTGACGGAAAAATACACAGGAGCGCCGAGAAAAAAAAACGGGTACCTTCTTTCTGTTGAAGGTATGCCGTTAAATCTTTAAGCGCACTATAAAAGAAGTTCCTCGGGAAAGGGAGAGAAAGAATACTACCCACGTATACCCTTGCGTCTCGCGGAAGGCTACTAAGAGGGGCTGGAGGAGCTGGGCGGGCGACTGGAAAATCATTCCCTCTTATATCACTTCTTCAAGTAAGAACAGAAGATGGAGCCAAGCGATGATTATTCGTCGAAGTCACAATCGCCTGCGTCTGACGCTCTCTCGCTAAGGCAGAAATTGCGAACAGGTACTGACAGAACATATATATATGAAACAAGTCAAGAGGAGTGGCGTTCACTTTGTAGTTATATGTACCACTAAAGCAGAGGATGATGCAAGTGTTCTCTCGTCCTGTGATGGTTTCCTACGAAAACGCTGAAGGAGAAGAAAGGACTTCGTATCCTCAAGGTATACAGAGGGAGTAGTGAAGGAGAGCTTCGGTCCCCAGTGCTTCAAGGTATACAAGAGGGAAGAACAAAGGGGAAATGAGTGATGTGCATATCATTAAAGTACAACAGAGGAACGGTAAAGGATGTGACGGGTTGTTCGTCCCAAAGGGGCGCACGTCAAGGGAACACCATCGCAGTAGAGGATGATGTTCTCTTGGTTTGGAACCTAATGGTTTGCTCTGTATCAAGAACTATTCTAGGAACAAGAGAAGAGGACTTATAGCTTGAGATCCGACGACCTGAATCATCATGAAGTGCAAGACACGCTATAGGTATTATACTAATATACACGCTATTGTCGCAACTTAGGAAAAACAATTTAGCTACAGTATGTTAGAATATTCTCGCTCGGCTTTTCGTTTTTCCAGTTGAGACTGCACGGGTAACTAAAGCCCTCATCAAGGCCATTTCATGAACGATATATATATATATATATATATATATATATATATATATATATATATATATATATATAACGACAAATGGGATCTCAGTATAATGATATTTACTCTGAGGAAATATGAATGTATAAAAGACGATCGTATTTCCCCCAGAGAGTAAAGGAAAGAAAGATGAAGACTACAAAATTTGCTAATGAGAGTTAGTAATTAGCTGAAATATGGGTAATTTTCCGCCATGAAATTAATTAGCTGTAGAGGTGCTTGAGAATACGCGCCACGTCGAGGGCCCTTGGGCTGAATCTCTGGAAGTTTGGAGGGGAGTGCGCTGGAAACGACTGTATATACACAGTAACTGTGCCATTATATGCGGGAAATGAGCGCAAAGTGGGCATAAAAAGTGAAGAAGAACATGCTTGCGTTGTGCTCGAAAATTAGAGGGAATTACAGAGACGGGACGGGAAAGTTGCAGTGGTGAAAAAAAGATTAGAGACCTGATGTTTATACTAGAAAAAAAATATGTAAGACGAATACCTCGCTGATGTTATGAAAATGGGCATATTTCATTTCCCAGAGTCTTGAGGAAGTGACTAGTTTTCTTGGGAGAGCTGGATATGCAATAGGCAAATGATGTGGAATGCGAAAGATGAATTTCTTGACGTGAACTACACATTCCTAAAAAGTTTATTTTGCTTCAGAATTTCTTGGGGAAAGAAATGAGTTGTGACGCGGTGGAGTTGTTGAGAAATTTCCAGTACGTGTATTGATAAGTGCTTAAATTTAAGCAAGAAAGGAAGGCCTTTATTTACTCAGTTGAACCCAGAAAGGAATTATGTAATGTGGGTCATTTTACGTTTGGAAGATCTCGGTCGATTACAAGAAAGTTGGAAACGTACGTGAATGATATCCTGATTCTTTTTCAGGAGACGGAACATACTGGGTGATTCTTCTCATTAGCGTAAAACGTACCGGAAGATCGGGGGATTAGAGGCTTGAAATATGCAGACATAAACAAAAACCTCACCAGACAAAGCAAGACAACGGAGAAGAAATTCTCATCGGGGGTCATACCTGAGGAAGAGGAAAACGGGTGTAAGAAGGGGGAAGTGAAAGATGCAGAAACGTGAGATGATGAAAAGGAAAAAAGTTTAACAACATTTGGTTAAGATAGGAAGGTATATGTGTATGGTGACACTGAGGGGTTCCGAGCATTTTACTCTCTCTCTCTCTCTCTGTTTGTGTGTGTGTGTTTGTGTATTTTTAGAATGTTTTATTATGGCTTACACAAATGGATGCTCACCGATACCAGACTATGCGGGAGCCGTTCACGAAAATGGTTAGAATAGAAATATATATTTATGTATGTTTAAGGAAAGACAGACAATATATTCTGCACGTATTCCAATATTCAGTAGTGCCATTAATGAAAAGAAAAATATCCTCACCTGTATTCTTTACTGTTAAATCGAGATTTACTTCAAAAGTTTGGTACAAAAAATGATAGAAAGACAGGTTAGTGTCACGAGTCTCAGAAAGAAAGGTTGGGATCCGCTCGCTGGTCTGCGTCTACATAACGAAAGCGCGGAACTTTATAGTTAAAGATTATCGGGCAGCGGGAGGAGACGATGGGGGCCACCCTGGGTGGGTCTTCCCGCTCGACGATCTGGGTTGAAGACCTCCTACGGGAACCTGGTCACGAGGGTCATCATCGTACAACAGACGGTCCTGCGACATAATACGAAGACTTTACAACGTCGAAGATTTAGCGCGCTTGACCCACCGAACAACATGTGTTTCACCCTCAGTTTGATACCGTGGGTTAAATTTATTTAGAATCGTCCCCAATTTTTTTATATATATATATAAGGTTTTGAGAGGAGTTCCTGAGGGAGACGACGCACTTGCCTCTCGTCTGTAGTCGAGGCTCGCTCGCGAGGCCATCGCATCATGGGAGCAAATGACGAGATACTCTTTCGCTCTTCTCCCTCGTTGACAACCTCTCAAACAGGAGCGGCCGAGCCGGAGATTTTTAATGATTTGATGAGCCTTTCGATCCCGAGCGAGGCGGTTGATTAAGCCGTATTTACTCTCGGGGGAAAAAATTGGTAGTTGTTAAGCAGCCTCTTTTTTTTACACGACACCTTAATTAAACTGATGGCCTCAGATTCGTTCGATGCGATTATGTCCTTTACTCTGCTCCTGCCTCAGGCAGAGTGCCCCGTCCTCCGAAGCGCTACCACACAACCACAACAAGTCTCTTATCCTCTCTACCACACTGTCTTCCCTCACATCTCTACCACACTGTCTTCCCTCACCTCTCTACCACACTGTCTTCCCTCACCTCTCTACCACACTGTCTTCCCTCACCTATCTACCACACTGTCTTCCCTCACCTTCTCACAATGCCACCTCCCCCAGTTTCCGTATATCACATAACTCGCCTCGCCTCGCCTCCTGATTACAACCACACTAAAGCTCTCCTCTCAGCCCCTAACCACACATTAGCCTTTATACCACAGTACCTCCTTAGCATACGAGGTCCCACGTCTAATCACGCCCAGACGTAGCACCACTTCTTCCCTCGCCTCTCTCAGCCACATTGCCTCTCTGAGTCAGGTCCCCTAGCGCTCCACCGCTCTTGCAACCCAACCACGCCCTTACGAAACCACTTCCATAGCCTTTGCAGCTGCGCCGTTTCTCTCATCTCCCCTACCACACTCCCCTTCCTGCTTTCTCTCCCACACAGCGTCTCTCTCTCTCTCTCTCTCTCTCTCTCTCTCTCTCTCTCTCTCTCTCTCTCTCTCTCTCTCTCTCGCCTCCCTATAATACCACCACCCAACTCACACAGTCAAACAAATCCCAAGAGCCACACAATCCCCTCCTTACCTTCACAAGGATCCTCCTTCTCCCCCTCCCTCCATCGGTAACCCTCTTAGTTCTCCAACAACAACACCTCAGGATGACGGTATCTTCTGTTGAATCTTATTGCGTTTAACGATGGGTTTTAGGAGTCTTGGAAGCCCCTGAGTGTGGATTGCTCTGTGTGTGTGTGTGTGTTGTGTGTGTGTGTGTGTACGAGTGTGTGAGATTAGGAGTATAATATCAGGTTATTATCACCGTCAAAGTGAACTGATATCATAACTCTCATAAACTTCAGACGAAAGTTAACACTGTGATAACATCTGGTTCATAACACTGTTGAAACTATATTAACCCGAGATATTAGCCATTCCGAAACCCCTTTAGATCTGTCCCCGCAAGTTAGAAGATGTTATTATCTAGAACTGAGAGCTTATAACATTTCTCTGCCTCATTACAGGGTCATCAGATTTTGGACAGTCGAAGGCCCCAAACGAGTACTCGCCGATTCTTTGATGTTGGCAGACATTACCCGATTACCTAAGAGAACTCGGAGCTGCTAGTCGTCATAAACAATTGGTAAATCTCATTCAGCAACACATATTGTGCAAAATTGGACATACAAGGATAAAGTTGAATCTCAGTGTGGTGGGTAGTGGATAAGCGTTTCCATGACTGTCTGAGAATCTGGCCTATTCATCCCTCCTTGTGGTGGGTAATATTTGTTGGCATGAACTTCAGTGCCAACGATGCTCTAGTGGGACTATTTAACCGAGAGATCGCTGCCTCAGGTGGCGAGGTCACACGAAGATGACGGTGATGGTGATGAGGCCACACGAATATAGTGATGATGGTGATGAGGCCACACGAATGTAGTGATGATGGTGATGAGGCCATACGAATATAGTGATGATGGTGATGAGGCCTCACGAAGAAATTTAGAGACGATTAGGCACTGGACTATCCTGCAATATACCTCATGCTTCCCCTTCGGGAGGAGGTAATACATACGTAGTGCGAACGTCCTGTTACATCACCAGCGCCTTAGTTAGGTCAGGCGAATGGAACGCTCGGACCGGGAGACTCTCAGCTCGTTTCGTAACTCTGGTCTCATCCACCCTTGAGAGAGAGAGAGACACACACACTCACACGTCTGCCCAGCCTCTTCATCCCTGTACAATTACTCAACTGGGCGCCACACACTCTCGTTTGGCTCGGCTGAGCCCAGCTCGCGTCATGAACACTAATCTCAGCCTTCTCCATCTTGACCTGGCAGTACAATCAGTCGGAAATTGATGATCGTCCGGACATTGGGATAAACTCGGCTTCATCTGCGTCACGTCTGGACAGAAATAGAATGAAAGGAACCTTTGTGATTTAGACATCAATGAGCAGCACTTGATTATTATCGTTCTGGGCTCGTGACTGAGTTCTGCTTTAGGGCTATTAAGTGTATGGCTTCGACTAGAGGGATGAGTCTTTGACACTAAGTTAATTCAGAGTCGAAACAGATGCTGTCTTATTACTAACAAAGGTATTTTCTCGAAAGTTTATTTCATTATGCCGTTTTTATATTGTGTTTATTGTCTTTTCCGAAATATGTTTTCGAAACTAATTTTGTTGAGGAAATATTTTATAGGCTGAAGAAACAGTGCCAGTAAGTCATTACATAACATTCGCATGGGTAATTTCAGTTAATCCAGAAGTAGACGTAAAATGGACATCTTTTTTACGGTAATAAATTTTGCCTCAATTATATTTCATGTAAAAAATAGTATACTACAATGCAGAGTTCTTTAAGGTCACTGCAACAGCTGGGTGCAACGGTTCATTATGTCCTGAGTTTCTTGCGTCTGAGTGTAAATGAAATATAATGAGGATTATTTTTCTTACTTTTTCCCTTTCATTGTAAGAGGTTAATGGTGCTTAGAATGCTACTGCTGTAGAGCTGGGTATTTGGGAACGCTGACCAAGGGTTTAGTGACAGTGCTGATGGGGACAGACAAGCCAAGAGACAATCACACCTCCTGAGGCTCACCCTTGAGAGAACACCCTCTTAACAGTACCTCAGGCGGACCTGCTGTCAGGGAGAGAGTTAGAGCGCGCCAGTATACCGAGAGAGGGGTCTAGTTTGTGTGTCCAGAGATACGAGCCCAATCCTGGTACTCGTGCAGCACAGACTGAGCGATGGTACAGAGGCTTAACCTGTTGAGCAAGAGGGAATACGATGCTTGCGTCAGACGGCGCGATCCTTAAGCACAACGGTACAGATCCATGAACGCTGCATTACGAGCTCTCTTGTGAGCACGAAGACACAAGTATGATCTTGACTTGACCTCTGACCTGACCTTTACATGGTCAAAGGCCAGTTCAAGCACACCCAATGGCCGGACCGTCATGTTCACGGGCTGTATTTTACAGATAGCGTTGGTAGGGAGAGTTTCTTTTATAACACTGTTGTTAAGCATTGAGGGACGGTGTTCCCCGATACATCACCTGACATTGCCTAACTCTTTCCCACTCAGGTATAGAGTGATTACGAATGGTAATTATTGTAATCGCTGTGATCGTTTCATCTAGTCATTTGCCTTAGATCACCCATGTTTTATATGCATCACTTGTGTTAGTGAACTAGTTTTTTTTCTTAAAACTGTAAATGTCCAGGTATGGAAGTAGACCTTAAATTATTATTTTTTTGAGAGAGTTTCGTAAATCAAAATGTAATTTGAAAGTCACTCTGGTGTTATATAGGGTAAACTTTTATGATTAAAACCGTATATCATATATTATAAAAGGCTTTCAGTTACTCAAACTAGCTATCCCTGATCCCTCATGGAATTAAGTATAAGTCATTCTAAGTGTTGCAAATAAACTTTAAACGTTCATTATTACTTGTGCAAACGTGTGTCGAAATTTTCTGACGTTTTTCGCAACTCTGATAGTTTATCGTTTTTGTTAAAATTTCCTTTTGTTTTATTCTCTGGATGAAAAAAAAGAGTAGTCACTATGATAGCGAATGATATAAACCAAATGATTCAGAGTACAATTCTTGCCATGACACACACACACACACACACACACACACATACATACACATTAGCCTTAAATCCAGCTTAGAAATTCGTTCATCAGATCGGGAATAAGGCGATACGAAACTCCATTTCAAGACATGAAATTATAGATTACGTATCTCTTTAGAACATGCAAAGGCATTAAGTGTAATTACAGTAGTCTAATTATAAGCCCGAGAGAAATTATTGCGACATATTTCACTATAATATCCTAAAAAAGGAGAAGTTTTCTGGCATTTTTGAACGTCTTTTTCATAAGACTGTTGATGGAGTGTCGGGAGGAAAGTCACAGAAAATGAAATATGCAAAACGAGAGGTCTTTCAACCCGGTCGTCCCAGACCATATTGTTTCTGGGAACAATAGCTCTCCGAAATGTGTTTAAAAAACTTGTACAGTCTGGGCTCGAGATGATACGGGTTTCAGTTTCGCGTTTTCTGAGCCCCCCCCTCTACCGGATTGACGTTTTCTCTTTTTATGTATTTACTCGGGGACAACTGTATTTTTTCCAGATCTATGCCGCTTCAGTTGGCGTTTCGTTTTTCACGGAAGTATTGGAAATATTTGGGTAACCGGGACAAGAAAAGAAAATGAATCATATATGTCAGACTTTCAGATTGAGTACACATCACTTTAACTTAACTGTCGTTGGATATAAATGTTTCTAGCGACCAGGACAACCAACTGACTATAGCCACTCGGGGACGTCCTCACGTGACCCCGGGCTGCCGATCCGTCGTTCTTTGTCCGCACGTTGATGAGACAAAGATCCCCTTGATTCCCGTGTCTCTCCAGTGGAGTGGAGTCTCCCTCACTCCATTAAGAGGAGACGACCTGCACTGTTCACTCTCCCGGCATCACTGTTTCTTGAGTGAGTTCCTGACACTCAAACTTGTCTCCCACACAGATGTCTAGAGATGCGTAGTTATCAGTTAAGGTAACTGGTCTTCCACTCGTCCATGAAACAGGTAACTTGTCGTTAATGAATGGGCAGTAACTGTGAAGGTATGCGGTTCGTCACTCACCTGTCTTCCCATGATCAGTCAAACAGACTGACTGATTTCCCCCGTAACCAGTCACTTTTACCTAAGCTGGTCCTCCGGTGTCAGTTTCCCGCCAAGCCTTTTATTTTTTTCTCTCTCTCTCTCTGCAGTGCCTTTCCCACGACACGTCCGTAAGGTAGGTAAGCTTCTATCCCATTACCTTTTCACGGTCAGCGAGGCATCTGGTTATCCGCTCCATTACCCTGGCAGTCAGCGGTGGTCGATACATTAAATCGCTGTATACGGAGGACACAGCGCCGAAGATACAGAAAATATTTTTGGTGATTCAAGTCCCACTCCGAGGGCGGTTTTCTGCGAAGCAGTATCAATTCGGTTTTTAAATCATCAAATCATAACTCGTGGTTCAGTTTCAGGAATTAGTGAGGTGACTCTTTTTTTTTTTCTTCATATGTTACACAAAATGTTCTTGAGATGGTCTCTGGTTATTCATGCTTTTATTATTGGGACTCTACGTGACTTAAGACTGAGATGGGGTGAGTGTGGTATGATACTCAACCATAGTGAAACAAAACAGAAGTTGCCACAGTTATTATGAATCAACCTTAGGATTAGATTCATGGAAAAAAAGAAGTAATCTCAAAGCTAAAACAAAAGAGGAACGTAAATATTTCCCATGCAAACAAACTCTCAAACCAGTAATCACTGCTTTTGTTATCAATATTTGAACGTTTTGAAATCTGCCACGGGCGGGGAACGAGATAATTGTTGGCATTAAATAGATTCCCGCCGAACAGTAAAGGTTACAGAAATTCATTTCACATCGCATCGCAGTCCGTGGCAATAGGAACAGTGAGATTGAAAAGTATCCTCAGCCACAAGGACACCGCCACAGACCTCAGCAACAGGGACACAGTCATCCTCAGCAACACGTCCGCTGCACACACACTTGTCAGAGACCTGGAGAGCCAGCGCGGCAGTATCCAAAATCTCTCCTGAAAGTCAGAACAAAAATTTGATTCGTAACTGAGGCAGAGAGAGAGAGAGAGAGAGAGAGAGAGAGAGAGAGAGAGAGAGAGAGAGAGAAAGTCTCCACCTAATCGACTGAACGACTCCCAGGGTAGGGCAAACCACCCCCACACGGAGATTGATAGAACCGATATATTATTTTCTCTTGATTTCTAATTTGCATTAAATCATGCTCTACGTCCTGCTTAATAACCAATAAATCGGCATAGTGACGCTGGGAGAGAGAGAGAGAGACATAGACATTTATGCATAGCTTGGGATGTTAGTGGCAGTAAATCACAATATAACAGTTTCTCCAGAAATCTCGTATTTTGTGATTTTGTTTATCACGCATCAAAATACAAAGTCAGGTTTCTCGACTTATAAGTAAAATCCTCGCAACCCATCCAAGCCTAGCCTAGCCTTCCGCTCCTGTACATATCTACTCCTGTCAAAGGTACTCTGAGTAATTTCCTTATGCCTCTTGCACTTTATGCTGTCTGCACACACTCTATTGCGCACATTCCGGTACTTCAACTAAGGAATTTAGGAACGATTTACTCTACCGTTTCAGCGTCTTCTGCAATGCCTTAATAGCAAAACTAATTTCAGTGAAGCCTAGGCATTTTTGTGTGGCTTATCGTCTCTCAGCAGGCTCGAGTTTATGGTGTTCACATAAGAAGCAAACCGAGAGTTCCTGTGAACAAAACATCTGGGTTTCTGTAGGACCTGATGGGCAGGAGGATCGTCAATGACATCAGAGGGACCTTTGATCTCTCCATGAAGCTTCCCTTACATATCTCTCATTATTGACTCTCACGAGCGCCATTACCTACCACTTAGCTGGAGTTGCTCTGAGGAGTTTCTCACGGCAATTGATATCCTTAGAGGGACCTTGATTACACACACAGGTCTCGCTTAACGTGGGTATCTTGTCAGGAGGTTCATCAACCCTGGTGTATAAATACACTGCTTCGCGAAGGATGAAGTTGAGGGAGTTCCTCGCCCACTGGCGAACAGTAGTGGTGGAGAACAAACCCACCAGCGAACAGTGGTACTAGCTACCAGTGCTACTGGATGTCAGTGGTGCAAGAAAACAGTGCTACTGGCGATCATTGGCACTGGAGAACAATGCCACTGACGATCAGTGGTACCAGAGAACATTGCTTCTGGCGAAGAGTGTTGCAGACGAATGATAATATTGGATATGCTGAAACCGAAATGTTTATATGATAATATCACAAAAGGACAGACGCGTCCTTGATGGAGGTCATAGTTTCGTTCGTTTCACATTTTATATGAATATCGTCGGAGGTTGAAAATGTTGTTAGATATATAAAGAATTTGCATTAATCCGCCTTTCCCCCAGGCAGCTCTTCCGTTATTCATAGGTTGTTGCAAATTGCAAAAGGCCTACACAATAACCGTAACATTTATTGGGTTCTGATTCAGACAGAGAATGCGAGCTATTAACCGAATCCGTGAGCCATAAAAATTCCAACTTTAATCATATCATTATTGCAATACGCCGAATTATCACCAGGCAATTTGGGCACTAATGACTATAGCATAGCAAACCATACTCTTTGGTAATTATTTCTCTATGTATAAAGTTTAATGGAGAGAGATGTGACGTATGTTTATTTACTGGAGTAATATTCTCTCCCTGCCACTGTTTATTTCTTCTTGGTTTTGCTCCTCTTATGCGTCTTTAGAACCTTCATTTCCACTCTCCTCTGAAGTCCACCCCCTTTGGGGATACAAGCAGTCCTGTGTTTACCCTCTGGCTCTCCGCCATTCAGCGGGGGAACCCCGAGAGCATGGGGGAAAACGACCTAATCTGATTAATTGCCGGTGTTAACTCATAATCATGCATTTCGTTCTTGCGCTGCTCAAAATTTTAATTTTCCCAAACACCCAACCATTAATTTCTCCCCCATGATTCTGGTGCGATGGCCTAATGGTACCTACCACGGTCTGTAATCAGTGTTGATGACTTTCGTATTCCTGAGGAGCTCTGAAGTTGTGGAAATACAACAAGTAAGTATATAAAATCCATTGATATTCCCCTTTTGTAATGACACAGTAGGAAGTATCTGCCCCTTCCACAGAACGGAGCAGACATTCAAGGGAAAGCGCCACCTGCAGAGGCGAGAAAGAAAGGAATGGAATGAGTAAAGCAACGAGGAAGGAAATTATATCTAGGGAAAGAAACGGCCGGAGGTTAGACCCAGCGTAATCTGATTAAAGAAGCCCGAGTAAGACTGCCGCGTGCTGGCTTGGGTGCTGCAAGACAGTTCCCCCCAGAGGCCTCCCTAACAGGAGAGTATTTGTGTTAAAGGAGAAGAGTCAGAAGGTTGGAGACCAAGGGTCATCGGGAGAGGGGATCAGGGTCGTCCGGGAGGGGCTCAAGGTCGTCCGGGAGAGGGTCAGGGTCGTCGGGAGGGGGTCAGGGTCGTCTGGGAGGGGCTCAAGGTCGTCTGGGAGGGGGTCAGGGTCGTCTGGGGGGGTCAAGGTCGTCCGGGAGGGGGTCAGGGTCGTCTGGGAGGGGGTCAAGGTCGTCCGGGAGGGAGTCAGGGTCGTCTGGGAGGGGCTCAAGGTCATGTGGGAAGAGCTTAAGGTCTTCGGCTGTGGAGGGAGATGGGCGCCTCTGTAATAGTCTAGAAATTTGGCGCTAAAACACTCAGACGTCCGCTCCAGCCACGGACGAGGAGAAGCGGCACTAATTTCGCGTCCGTATTACGTGTCAGATGAGATGGCTAGTCAACACGGACAGTCCAGAGAGAAATTATCAGTACTAAATCATTTAACGAGAGGTGAGTGAAGCTTTTTATATCCTAATAACACGCGATTCATTTCTCAGATAACGAGCATAGAAACGTGACATCTCTTTGAGAAAGCCATTAAGAACGTGTCCTGGATGCTATTTACTCGTACATGAAAGAAACATAGCTGTTTGGCTTAACAGACAGCATTTTTTTTTCCACGAAGATACCTGTCATATCTTCAAACACACACACAGGCAGATTATATATATATATATATATATATATATATATATATATATATATATATAT
>JAYMFT010059543.1:0-29413 GCA_038088735.1 Panulirus argus | reverse complement strand
TATATATATATATATATATATATATATATATATATATATATATATATATATATATATATATATATATATTGGAAGTGAGAGTGAAATGATTTAAGAATACTTACATGTAAGAGAACGATGTCTAGATACTAGATCTACGAAGAAGAGACAAAAAAAAGATACCAAGAGAATTGTACTGCGTGTTGCTAAAAGAGAAAGTTGGTATAACTCAAGCTGCAAGTCAGAGGGGGACAGTTACCACCCACCCACCTCCCCCACCTGTTCTTTTTGATGAAATAAAACCTTTTGAGATTTTGATGGGGTAGGAGATGGGTAGTCGGAGATAAATATGGGCGATGGGATGATGCAGACATGTCCATCCTTCTATTCTGTAGATTTTAAGACCTCTTATCTCTCCTTGGTTCGTTTTTACCCTATTTAAACGATCCATAAATCTTATAGTAACCAGGTCCTGAATAATGACGGGTGGGGGGGACATGACGTCACGCGGAAGGATACCCTTAAAGGTATCACTCCGCCAGGGAAGTGTTGCCGAACTCACTTGGTTGTTAGGAGAACGCAACGGAACGCTACTGGGAGCATATCAATAAATGATAGAAATATTATATCTTAAAAGAATTAACATGCATGGGAAAAAGATTTTGACATACAGAAACGAGAAATAGTGAAAGCTTTGTGGTAAAATCTGTTGTAAGAGTTTCTTTTGTCTTCATCTGCACACAGTATTGAGAACTACTTTATCATTTTGATTATTTCCTTCACTTTACGAAATGATAAAATGCCTTAAATCAACGGAAAGATATTGACGATTAACCAGAAATGTGTATTGAGATTTGATAGTGTGTAGCTATGTATTAATGAATCTAATTAAAGAACAGTAATTTTCTCATTATCAGTGGCCATACAGCTTTAAGAAATCAACTGTTGTATCAAATGTCGAACATTCCCCAAATTTGCATTTATTAATTTAGGTAAGATTTGCGTGCCCTGTAGTCTTGCAGTGGCGCCAGTGAGGAGAAGGCTCGAAGCACACTGAATATGTCCACAGCTAATGGAAGGAAACGACTGGAGATCACGCGCGGAAAATTTGGCGGTCGGAAGGTAAAAACATTCATTAAGCTTTGTACACCTGACAATGGCGTGATTATATATATATATATATATATATATATATATATATATATATATATATATATATATATATCGAATGACATCTCTTCTTGAACCTTCTATTGAAACTGAAGAATAGTCCAAAGTCATTTATAGACATGAACATCGTAAATAAATGGATAAAGAGGCTCCAGAGGATAAACTTACAGGGTATTAAATCATCATATAAATGTCATTATTACTTTGAAGAATGTTAAGCGGTTTATCAGGGGCACAAACGCGAAGAAATCTTGTGATGTGCTTTGAGGTGGAGCTGTGATTTCTATTTTCCGTAGGTGCTTTTACGGTCTTGCTTGGTCCGTATGTAGAACATACAAAATTTAATACTAAGTAAACGTTAATAATAACAGGACATTTTATGCGTATCGTGAGGATAATATGTCATCCAAACTGAATTTTTTTTAGGCTCGTGTTGTGAGGACGCTTGGAAGTCTCGCTCCAGAATTATCGGTCAACCTTTTTCGTTTATCATTATTATATATGTTCAACTAGATAGATTTAGAATTTTTGTAGGGTAGATATTTTAATGGTGTCAGCTATTGATTGGAATACGTTTCCTCTGGAGATCTTGCCTTCCGTTTGAGCAGCGGCCCGTGAATGCGTTTCCAGTATTTGAAAAATCGGTTATTATGATAAAGAAGAATAATGTATGCAAGAGAGGATTTAGTACAGAAATTTTGTTATCATCAAAGTAACAGAGGCGTATACTTAGTAAATAAATTGCTTTCTTGTAAGAATTCCTTACTTTTTATTAGGTTTTATTAAGTACTTGAAAACGGTTTGCTCGCGAGAGAGAGAGAGATATCAGAAATGTTCCCCACACGATCTGCAGTTGGCCTCAGGGAGGGAGGGAGGCAAGAGAGGCCAGGCAGGCTAGGATCATGACGTCACGCCAGTCCACGTTATGTACATGCAAGGTCAACAACCACACCTGTGTGAGCGAGGTCAATACTACTACGTCAGTCGACATATTTTTTTTTTGTGTGTGAAAGAATCGCGTCAAAAGTTTACGTCATGCATCCAGTCTTTGAGCTAAGGTAGCGTCGTATCAAGTCCACGTTTTTGAGCTAGGCTAGAAATCTTAGCCTGTGGTCGCATCAGTCCAGGCTTGAGCTAGGCTAACGTCGCTTCGGTTCACGTGTTGAGCTAGGCTAACGTCGCTTCGGTTCACGTTGAGCTAGGCTAACGTCGTTTCGGTTCACGTTGAGCTAGGCTAACGTCGCTTCGGTTCACGTTGAGCTAGGCTAACGATACATCAGTCCAGGCTTGCATATGTTCGTCCATAAGGCAATCAAATGTTTGCTTGTAGTTGTACATAAGGTAGTCAACGTTCGTAGGTGGTCGTGTTCAAGGCAATCAACTTTTGCCGGTCCTTGTACATAAAACAGTCAACTTTAGCGTGTAGTCGTACATAAAACAGTCAACTTTAGTGTGTGGTTGTACATAAGACAGTCAACTTGGGCGTGTGGCTGTACATAAAAGTCAACTTTTTGGTGAGGTTGTACATAAAACAGTCAACTTTTGCGTGTGATTGTACATAAAAATTGTACATAAAACAATCAACTTCGGCGTGTGGTCGTACATAAAACAACCAACTTTTGCGTGTGGCTGTACATAAAACAATCAACTTTTGCGTGTGGTCGTACATAAAACAATCAACTTTAGCGTTTAGTCCTACATTAATCAGTCAACTTTCAGCTGGTGTTTGTACATAAAACAGTCAACTTTTGCGTGTGGTTGCACATAAGACAATCAACTTTAGCGTGTGTGGTTGTACATAAAACAATCAACTTTTGCGGGTGGCTCTTTGTGTTGCACTCCACACTGGCATGTGATTAGGCGTAACAACCCACATTTGCGTGTGGCAGACTGTGATTAAGTGTAACTCCGCGTGTGACAATTCACAGTTCCTTGTAGGTCTACGTGTTACAGTCTGCGGTTGCGTGTGCCCATACGTGTGGCGGTCCAGGGGTTGCGTGTGTCCGTACGTGTGGCAGTCCAGGGTTGCGTGTGGGTGGGTTGCGTGCGCCGTTGATAGCTGGCGATGAAGTGTGCTAGACGCCAGAGGCCGTGTGAAAATGTGAGAGCATCAGTCACCATTTATGCATCATATATATATATATATATATATATATATATATATATATATATATTTATATTTATAATGTCAAGCAGCAGCCATTTAACAAGATGTCAGGAAAATTTGGCGGCATTGGGCAACATCTGCAAGCGAGAACAAAGAATTATTTGCTCTTTTTTTTACGGCCACGGCTTTAATGACTAATTTCGCCAGACATTCTTATCTCTCGCTTTGCTATCTATCTCCGGTGACGTTTAAAAAGGGTTAGGAAAAGCGCGGGCGCGCGCGTGTACGTGCGTTGTTGCTGGCCTTCATTTGTCATGGGGTCGTGTCCCTGTCCGCCATGATTGTTATCGCAATGTTGCGGAATTCGATTGATCTCGAGGGTCCAGAGCAGCAGCATCGCCCTCCTTCGGTGTGAGGAAATAGGTTTAGTTTGTCACTGATAGAGTGAGCTGTGTTTGTTTGGTGGTGTGGTAATGCCGGCGATTAACATTTTACTTGAATCTTTTGGGACGGGTGTTTGGTGCTCAACGCGCAAGGTGGTGTTGCCCGGCTTTAGCTCGAGTGATTCATTGCATTGTGTTGACGTTATCTCCGGTGTATCTTTGGGGGGAGAACTGCTCCCAACTGGCCAGGTAGGTGCGCTGGGCAGGCCAGGCCAGGCCACACCACACACTCTGCATGTAATTATAAAGACGAGGGGAAAAAAAATAATCTTTAATTCTGGTCGGTTGGGTGAGATCTATGGAAACAAGTCGTCAGTCATTCGCTGGTTAAAACGTGCGTCAAGTGACATGGTCGCCAGAGTCTACGGTCGGAATCCTAAAGCAGATGGAATTGGCTTTATTTATCCTCTTTTTTTAATGAGTGTGTATTATGACTGCTGGAAGGGGTGGGAGACCTGGTATTTGGGGAATGATAAAAAGGGCCTGTTTTTATGGAGGAAGGAGAGAGAGAGAGAGAGAAAGAAAGGTTCCTGTTTTAAGAGGATGAGGCAGAGGAAGGAGTTTTATGGCTACCACTGGTTGAGAGGGGTTGGGGGATTTTAAGGTTGTCAGAAGGGATTACTTTTCTCGCGCGGTCTCTCCCTTATGGGCAGGCAACTTCCATCCCTCACCCATTCATCACAACTCTAACCTCTACATCCCAGTGCGGACGACGGACACGCTAAAACCATAAACCAAATAAGGATATAGTGTTAAAGTAAAAAATTTACAACAGCCTCATTTATAAAACTAATTGATTAACGTAGCCGCTGTGTGGCATTTTTTTTCAACGCCTAGAGTAATATTTTAGTCTTGTTTATGATGATTGCGATATTAAACATCTTTTCTTAATTTTTTTTCTAGCAATATACAGCATTTTATAACGTAAAAATATTTAGGGATATTGATGCAAGATGTACACATTTTTGTACAATATGTAACCCCCTTAATTGTGTACATTTTCTATAAATAAGGCAGTGCTGTAAACTGAAAGTTGTTTATATGTAAAATTAAAAAATGATTTGGGTTCGGGACTTGCCGGCGGATTAATTAATGGTACTATTGTACGTCAGGAACCGAGGGGCGGGTTAACGGATTATTGTGTCTGGAGACGAACGGTTCCCCGAGTCCCAACGGACCCAAAACATTTTCCTTTAGAACAAGTAAATCTCCTCAGATCATCGAGGAATGGCTCAAGTTCTGTGGTGCTCAACAATTCATTAATTTTACATTGATGTAAGGAGTGGATACTGATAGACATGGATGTTTGGGGAATTGATAAATTGATATCTTAGACCTTGGTGCTGTCGTAATTTGTTTTACGTTCGTGCCGTCTTGGTGGTATTGGCGACACGTCATATATATATATTCCCATTCTTCTAATGCTCACTACTTATCATCTCGCTACTTATTTCACTTTCCTTGAGCAATTGAGTAATATATGGTTCTTCCTAAGATATATATATATTACTGAGCGTTCCTGTTTTTATCATAGCAGCCCCAGTGGTGCTTATTCAGTGGGGATTCTTGTTTTGTTGGTCTTTACGGCAGATCGCGCAGCTATGATAGCCTCCTGTGTTTAATGGTTTAAATCCTTTATGGAATGCAGAGGTACTGATTAAATGCAGGGTTTATGATTGAATGTGGAGTTTCATTACCGAAGCAGGTTTTATTTTCGTGTGTTGACTGCGGTTTATTTATAAGGATGATTTTGCATGTGTAGGATTAAACTATTCCGTACTATTTCCATCTTTCCTCTCAAGTCTTCACGGTTTAGCCAGTGTTACTCTCAGTTGTTTGTAAGTTCCTTTTTCTCAGTGGGTGAGGCGCATCGTGTTTATCAGAGGTGGAATTTCGTTGCTTTGGGGCGCATTTGGTATTGTCTCACCAATTTTTATTTTGTAAGCTGTTTATGAAACATTACCTGCTATTTGGGACATGAATTTTATGGAAATTGCTATCATTAGTTTCTTTTTTCTTAGCATTCATCTAATTTTCATTTTATGACATCATATGAAGTCAAGTATATTTCCCAGAGATTTTAAAATAGGAAATGTCTTTCTCTCTTCACTGCCATAGGCACTCGACTCAGCCAGTAACTCAGTTCGGAGAATATTATTTTAACCTCCAAAATCTGTCGATGTGAATGTTTTTCATGTCAGATTTTGCAGTATTTTGGCTGCTGGATCCTACTACATTGTTCCTTTCTTCTCCCCACATCCCATCCCTTGCAACCATCTTGGATATTTAGTTTAATTTTTCCTTTCATTATGATGGCTAGGACATTATTTTCCTTCCTGGTATGGTCGGTAAGTCATATTATTGGTGTAAGATTTGTGACGGATTTTTATTTTCGTCTGGTTATGGAATCGAGATAAAATATTTCTTGTTTGGACTCTCTCTCTCTCTCTCTCTCTCTCTCTCGGGCGGCCACCAGTTTCTCCCATGTCATTTTAGCACTGTGGCCATAATCCTTGATTTATATGTCTGTAGGCTCGTGATCTCGCCTCCTGCCCTGGTTTGATCTGTCCTTACGATTTTGAGACATTTTTAAAGGATTTTTTCTTCATTGTTTTTGGAGGAGAATTATTACAAGTTGAAGTTTTGGATATTTTTTCTTTTTAACAAAGAAATTTGTGGTTTTCCTCTCGCTTTGTAGTTGTAAGTCTTACTCTATCCTGACCACAGTCTTGTAAATGTTTTCTAACTTTCCATTTCTATGTATCACGCATTTTCCTCACTTCTCTCTGCCTTCACGGACGGACATTTCTGTACTTGGCTCATAGAATATTCCATTTTGAACCTGTCATCTCCATGTTCCGTTCGCAAACGTAAAGAATACATACGAGAAGCAGCAGCAATGTGGGCCACGCCCTGGGTGGCTGGCTTGGCTGGCCAAACCAACCCGACATTTGCCTCCCGACGTAAATAATGCCCGCAATTCTCTTTTGGTCCCGTTATCGCGGGGAAATCAAAACACTGTTCTTTCCCGTCATATTGTTTAACTAAACACAGCTCTTTCACCTCACGCCCGGTTTATCGTCCGGGTTTATATCAAAGTAATGTTCCCTGGTTCTAATACTGGTGTGGGAGGAGGGTGGCGGGTCCTGTGAGAGAGAGAAAGTAGTCACCCTTCAGAAAGGTATTAGCGGCTCGTTGTCAGGTGTGATTTGGATGCTCCTTATGGCGGGTTCTCGACGCGGGCGGAAACCTGAAGGGGGCGCTTATGATTTTTTTTTTTCTGGTGGTTGCTGCCTGCTTTGCCTGTGTCTGTTAATTCATGTGTGTGTTTATCCGTCCACCGAACAGCTCTGCAGCGAAGTAAGATACATTCTTGAAAACTGGTTTGGAAATTTTTTTCTTCTTCAAATGTGGCTGCGTAGTTAAGATGCTAATAAGCATTGCCTCATGGTTAAGATGATGATATATATATATATTTTTTTCTGTGGAAACTTCGCCGTGGAAGTAGTATAAGGAGGTATTAGGGGCTGCCGACCCTCATACTTCTTCGTTCAAGTTAAACTGAAAATTTTTCCCAGATTTTTTTACCTCGACGGCTAGAAGCAAAGAAAAAAAAATATATATATATAGAAACCAAGGTCGTGTTAATGAGATGCCGTTTTAAATTGCTGCCTTTGTGGACTCTGTGTCATAACGGTTTATGGTCGAGTTTTGATGTGTGTATTGTGAATTTTTCCGTTTGCACAAAAGCCATCCTAGATATATATGACCTAAACTGCTGGAGACGAAAGAAAAAGATATTTGGATTTAATTTGTTTATGTATTCTCTCATATTGGCTTTACTCACTAGTAATGCAAGTACGAATATTTACAATGTTAGCTTTTTTTAATTTGTAGATTTTTAAGATTAATTTGTAGATTTTTTTAAAGGTATAGTTTTTAAAGGGTTATGGCAGGGAACTCGAGGTAATTCCAACTTGATTAAAACGTTACGGTCTGTAAAGATTGGATTGGGGGAGGAGGGTGGATTATGCGAGACCCCCCCCTCTACCCCTCTGCTCGGCGCCCCACGGGATGATTTGGCGGGTCCCGTAGCCTGTTATTACCCGGTCTCGGTTATTAATTTGATTTCCTTATCTCGGATTTCTGCGTACGGCGTGTAATCTGAACTTGTTGTAAGAGAGAGAAAAAAAGGAAAGGTTTTCCACGTCTTCTGAAAAAAATAAACCGTTCGGTTATGTTTTCTGTTTCTTTACTTCCTCTTCTTGTATCGATTACATTTTTTTTTTTTGTACTTTTAAGATTTGGTTTCGATTAGATTTTTATTTTCTTTAAATTCTGGACTTGGTGGCTGTTTGGAGAGCTATCGGCATTACGAAACATCACAAAAAAACATCAACGGGAAAGAATTCATCATCTCTAACGAGCATTGTATTTTATTTTGACGTGGCGTGAATAAATTTTTGAAATTTGTTTTTGAAAGATCAACTACCTATCGCTGAGTGTGGTGGAAAGATTTACAGATATTATTTTGTTTCTTTTTTTGGGGGGGTTCGGCGCTAATAGAATCTCTTCTTAAATAGCAATTAACTCAGAGTTAAATAATTACTTGGTATCAAATTTCAGATGATTACATGGCGGAGATTACCTTATTTGATGCATTTTTAATTGAGTTTGGCTTTACTGTCGCCTGCACTGCGTATGACCGAAATACAGTGTGACGCTACGCGTTGTGCCTCTCAAAGCCATGCGTATTTCTGCCTCGTACGCCTTTGCTTTTCGCTGGCCAATTGATTCGATTTATACGCTTTGCGTTAAGCATATACGCATTTTTTCTTGGGGGGGGGGGATCGTGTGTTCATATATATCTCTGTAGAGGTCCAGAAGTTATGCGTTCATCCATCCTTACAAATTATGCGTTATCTTGTAACCCATATGTTACGCATCGTTTATGAATACTTTGCGTATATTTTATCTACAGGTATTACGCATTACGCACGTATACATTGCATGCTATGTATGCATGTATTACGCATATCATCTAAGCATACCTGAAGTATCATATACCGACATGTTCTGACTGTAAGTATACTTATACTTATCTCTTGAATCATCTAAGTGTGTATTTGTTTGTATGTGGCTTTTTATGTCTGTGTGTACCTCTGATGTGTTCTTGTCCGTGTACGTAACATTTATGTGGGTATGTATCCATGTGAACACGTGCGCATTTTATGTAAGCGTTGATTATCTTAAGATAGGCCAGCCAGATACACCAGATGGTTGGGGAGGGGGGGGTATGACCATCCTAAGATAGGCCAGTCAGTTATACTAGGCTTTGGAGTTGACTATTCTAATATGGACCCAGACAGGTAATCCAGACAGAAGAGCTGACCATCCAGAGATAGGCTAGCTGTGTTGACCGGACATGGGAGTCGACCATAGGCTAGCTAGGTTAAACCAAACATAGGAGTCGACCATCCAAAGATAGGCTAGCTATGTTATTCAGACATGGGAGTCGACCATAGGCTAACTATGTTAAACCAGACATAGGAGTCGACCATACAAAGATAGGCTAGCTATGTTATCCAGACGTGGGAGTTGACCATCCAGAGACAGGCTAGCTGTGTTAACCAGACTCCCCCAATTTGACCTCATACTTTATTGCCTCTCCGTGTGCATTTTTTCCCCCGTTCCTTCCCTGCCACTGACGAAACGCAGAACCCGCCATTTGGGAGGGATCACCCACTGCTCCCACCTACGACACCCACCTGATTGTAAGGAGCCCACCTGACCGGCTGGAAGAGAGATACCCTAGCCAGTGGCCCAGGTAGAAGAGGGTCGACGTGTGGAAGGTAGAAAGGGAAATCCAGATGGAAGGAATTCCTGCGCAGGAGGCCGGGTCACACAGGACCCAGGAGCGGGTCACACAGTACCCGAGTCAGGGAATACAGGACCCAGGGGCGAGTCACACAGTACCCGAGTTAGGGAATGCAGGACCCAGGGGCAGGTCACAATAACCGAGTCAGGGAATACAGGACCCAAGAGCGGGTCACATCAGATCCAGGAGTTGGATGACGCAGGACTCAGATGTCGGGTCACAGAATACCGAAGAGTCGGGTGATACAAGCCCCAGCAATCGGGTCACACCAGACCCACAGCACTCGGGTTCACACCAGACCCACAGCACTCGGGCCACACCAGACCCACAGCACTCGAGTCTCACCGGACCCAGGAGTCCCGAGGTGAGCCCAGCCAGCAATCTCACAATTCCAATGATACGTTTCTGATAATGACTGTGATCGCCGGCTGAGTTATGGCGGCGGGTTAGGTTCCAACAATGACAGCGTAGGTGTGAGTTCGTGCGTGTGTTGGTCTGCGTGTGTTGGTGTGTGTGTGCGTGTATGTGTGTGTGTGCGTGTGTGTGCGCGCGCGCATTCTTCTCCGTTTACATGTACGATTTTGGTTTACGCCGTGTCCGTCTGTGCTGTGTGTATGTACATGTGTCGTATGGACATGTGTCACGACAGGTGTGCATGGGTGGAGTTGGTCTTTTTCGGGAGGTGTGTGTATATATATATATATATATATATATATATATATATATATATATATATTGTAAACACGGGTCCAGGCTGATCTGCCTTTAGTGGCTTGGTTGTGCTGTGTTATCACTGCTGGCTGGCCAGGGTGTGCTATGTTATCACTGCTGGCTGGCCAGGGTGTGCTGTGTTATCACTGCTGGATGGCCCGGGTGTGCTGTGTTATCACTGTTGGACCAGATGTGCTGTGTTATCATTGCTGGATGGTCCGGGTGTGCTATGTTATCACTGCTGGTTGGCCCAGATGTGCTGTGTTATCACTGTTAAGCATCATCGGGTGAGTGGATTGATGGGTGTGGGCCGGTCCAGGGTATGGGTGGGCCGGGCCAGGAACCTCAGGTAAGATTACCACGAGGTCGGGTTTTGTTTGTTTTTCCTAGGATGGTTTCCGGAATGTTGGTGTGTGACGCCGGCCGGCCCTTGTGCGGGTATGTGTGTGTGTGTGTCTGTATGTGTGTGTATGTATGTATGTATGTGTGTGTGTGTGTGTGTGTGTGTGTGTGAGTGACGGGGAGATATATATATATATATAACGGGCCGGACTGTTTGACTAGACGGAACCGGAGAGGTGACGGAAGGGAGTGTGTGACGGTAGGGGTATAAGACAGGAGGGAGAGAGTATGTGACGGGAAGAAAGGACGTGTGACGAGAGGTGAGGACGTGTGACGGGAGGAGAGGCCGTGTGACGGAAGGAGAGGACGTATGACGGGAGGAGAGGACGTATGACGGGCGGAGAGGACCTGGGACGGGAGGAGAGGACGTGCGACGGGAGGAGAGGACGTGTGGCGGGAGGAGAGAAGTAACCCGTAACGAGCGGGAGTCACACAGTGTTACCAGCTCGGCCCTCGGGTAGGCAAGTGTCAATATTGGCCCGGCAGTTGGGTAAATGACAGGCCCGCCCCCGCAAGACAGTGCCATCCCCCAGCGCGTCCTTAAGGGCGGACGCGACGCCCTAGGAGAAGGTCAGACTAGACCGTGGGTGCAGGATGGGTGGTGGGCATGACGCGGCCGGCCACTGCCGCTCCAACGGGAGGCTACGTGTGTGTGTGTGTGTGTGTGTGTGTGTGTGTGTGTGTGTGTGTGTGTGATCTGGCAACACTGAATTGGTACGCATCGGTAGGATGTGAGAGAGACTCTCTCTCTCTCTCTCTCTCTCTCTCTCTCTCTCTCTCGTCTCACTGGTCTCTGGCATGGCCTTCGTGGTTGGGGGTCGGTCTGCCATGGCCCTCATGGTAGGGGTCTGTCATATCCCTCATGGTTGGAGTCTTTCATGGCCTTCATGGTAGGGGTTTGTCATGGCCATCATGGTTGGAGTCTGTCGTGGCCTTCATGGTAGGGGTCTGTCATGGTCTTCATGGTTAGGGTCTGGCATGGCCCTCATGGTAGGGGTCTGTCATGGCCCTCATGGTAGGAGTATGTCATGGCCCTCATGGTAGGGGTCTGTCATATCCCTCATGGTTGGAGTCTGTCATAACCTTCATGGTAGGGGTCTGTCATGGCCTTCATGGTAGGGGTCTGGCATGGCCCTCATGGTAGGGGTCTGGCATGGCCCTCATGATAGGGGTCTGTCATGGCCCTCATGGTTGGGATCTGTCATGGCCCTTATGGTTGGGGTCTATCATGGCCCTCATGGTTGGGGTCTGTCATGGCCTTCATGGTAGGGGTCTGTCATGGCCCTCATGGTTAGGATCTGTCATGGCCCTCATGGATGGGGTCTGTCATGGCCCTCATCGTTGAGGTCTGTTATGGCCTTCATGGTTGGGGTCTGTCATGGCCACCATGGTAGGGGTCTGTCATGGCCATCATGTTAGGTGTCTATCATAGCCCTCGTGGGAGGAGACAGTCTACGGGGCTAGGTTGCCCCATATCATGAGGGTAGTGCGTGAAAAATGGGTCGCACCGTCTTGCCCAAGGGTCGTACCGTCCTGCCCAAGGGTCGTACCGTCCTGCCCAAGGGTCGTACCGTCCTGCCCAAGGTTCGTAACATCCTGCCCAAGGGATCCAAGTCCTTACATATTTCCTCGGCAGGAGCAGGAGACAGAGGTCTTCCCACGATGACGCCTGCGGACACAAATAACTTCCACTACCGTTCCCTAGATGTCACTAGCGCCCGGATATCGTTCCTCAGACCGACTGAAATCACAACTTTATTTATCGTTATAAAACAGAATAATGAAATAATCGTGATAGTAATGACCAATTACATTATTTCATAAGCTGATTGTAATCAGACAGACAGTTTAATTATCTCCGAAATAATCGTGATAGTAATGACCAATTACATTAAGTATTTCATAGGCTGATTGTAATCAGACAGACATTTTAATTATCTCCGGTTCTTCATCTTCACTACTTGTCCTTAACCCCATGAGATCAGAATGTGACATGTTGGTCTCTGAAACCAGAGACAAATATTGAATTTATTGATCAAGAGATTCTGATCAAATTGCTATGGATCCACTCATGTATAGCACTCCGTGAGCATGACAGAACTGACGCTTTAAACCAAACTCGCACTTAAAGTGCAGAAGCTGTTGAAAACAACATTGGGCTGTCGGCCAGAAGTCTCAAAACTGTAACTAGAAAGGAACAAAGAGACCTCTTTGAAGCGAAGAGACGAGTACACATAAACACAAATAGAAACATTTTCCCAAACTGAAATGTGTGAAGCAAAACACGTATATGGAGAAAAAGTAATAAAATCAGCAGATTACGAGATACCGTAATTGCTTGACTGATAAGGCTAGGCTACAGGTACTACTGGCGCTTTTGGCCTATCTGGAGATATGTTAATCATGCGAATTGTAAGTCGTGGTCAGAGCTATAGACACACAGTAGACCACTATGTTTTAGACTGTGAAAAAAAGAAATATAAAACCTTTTTTTACAACATCTTATTGTTGAATAACAAGAGACCCGAAATTCTATGATTGTATCCCACTTTTTACTTTACATTAAGTCCATCAAGCTTACCATATGAAAGCCTGTTAGCTTATGTGATGAACGAGTTTTGTAATAATTTATGTATTGCGTCTCAGGCCACTAGGGGGGTGTGACAAAGACCCGTTGTGACCCTTCGTAAAGCCTTCTGCGTTACCGCTCGCAGGATGAGCCCGGGCGACACACAATAGCCTCGCCGGTGATACCGGCACAAATCAAATCAACATTGGAGGTTGACAGGTGGAGGGGCCCGAGTGGGCACGGAGGGTCCTCGTCTCGTCAGAGAAGAAGGGATATTTAGGGCACATCAGACAATGTGGAACGTAACGTGCAGGATATAGGGACTTCGATAGTGAAGGTGACATAGTTAAGATAGTTTAAGATGATGAAGAAGCGTGTGTTGGGGTTGATAGTGGCTAACCCCGGCCGGTGCCCTAGACCAGGGCCCAACTGGGGGCCCTCCCGAACCTCCGGCTACCCTCACTTCCAGGGGGCGAGGGGCTTGTGCCTCCTGAAGGCCGCGGGTACACAGCGGTAATTGAAGTGGCGGCTAAGACTGTCCCTACCGCTGCTGCCTGTCCCCCTCCCCCCCACCTCTCCCCCTCCCCCTAATGGCGGCGGCGTTGGAATGAAGGGTTACGTAGGGGAAGGGGGGACATGGGAGGGGAGGCTTGACGGGTTGGTTCCTTTCGTTAAATACCGGAGGAGAGGAGAACGTCAACATTCTTGACGGAGACGGAAATGGACGGAGTGGGACGGAGCGTCGACGGTGTGTGTGTGTGTGTGTGTGTGTGTGTGCGCGCGCGCGCGCGCACCCGCTGCAGTTACCACCCCTCACACTTCTCAGTTACGTCAAACCCCAACCCCCACCCCCATACTCCGGGGGTTTGCCGTAGGTACCCACGCAAACCCCCAGCCAACGTCTTAGTTCAGTATGGTATAGGTGGGTTGGTGGTCACACCTCATCGTCTCCACCACCCCTCACACACGTTAGACTGTGCCACCCACAGCATATCGTAATGGGTAATGGGACAGGAAGTATTAGGCCTAGGGCCCAGCCCAAGGTGCTGGGACAGACGGAATGGGTGGAACGCGTCGTCTGAGACATAGAAAGCACCTCTTTACCGCTTCAGGTGACCCGGTCCGACGAATCAGGATTTGTCGAGGCAGAGGGCCACACTGACGGCGTGAGAAGGGCCACTTTAGTGTGGCCACTACACTGGCGACGACAGAGGTGCCACATTGGCCTCGGTGGCGCCAGGAGGGCCACACTAGGAGGGGGCCAGGACAGCAGAAAACACTCCCTTGAACATTGCTTTACGAGTCATTAAGCTTTTATTATACACGATTCCCGGGCTGCAGTTTGCCGGATTGTGGCGCACTATACACCCCCGGGCCAATGAGCTAGGGGGGGGGGGAGCAGTACATTACGAGGCCCGGTGATTGGCGGAGAGGCACGTGTGTCCTGTGGGGCGGCCACAGCACTCCGGGGGCCTCCTCCACCCCAGATCAAGCCGCCAACTTCCATTTAATATTATGTTTGCCCGCGCCAACCACCACCTCCTCTCCCTCCCTCCATACATTTACGATCCTTTTTCCCTCTCCCTCTCTTGACCAGACAGCGCCCGACTCAATCAGAGAAGGAGCGAGTTAGTATACGACGCTCGCAAGTGAGGAGGCGCGAAGGGAGGTCATTACGTCACTTGTGGACCACCGGAGGAAGGCATTGGCCACAGTGGGGGTCGTGGACAGACAGACGTATGTGTGTCTGTGTGTTGGGACACCCCACCCCACCATGGGCAACGGAGTCCTTATTGTGGATGTGGATTTCTCATGTGAACGTGGCTGGTGGCTGTGGAGGTGTGGGTGTGGGTGACGGAGTCGAGGGTAGGGTCCAGGGTCAGGTGGAGGGAGGGAGGGAAGGAGGGGGAAGTGGCCTTAACTAGCACCACTCATTTCCGGATACCCGTTTACCGCTGTTTTTATGTTGACTGTTATGAGGTGCTCCGGCAGGGAGGGTAGTGCTTCGGCAGGAGGGTCGTGTTCCGGCAGGAGGGGTAGTGCTTCGGCAGGAGGGGGTTGGGGGGGTGTTCCAGCAGAGCGGTAGGTGCTCCGGCAGGGCGGGTTGTGCTCCGGCAGGGAGGGTAGTGCTCCGACAGGGAGGATGGTGCTCCGGCAGGGTGAATAGTGGAGGTGTTCCGGCAGGGAGGATGGTGCTCCGGCAGGGTGAATAGTGGAGGTGTTCCGGCAGGGAGGGTGATAGTAATCCTACGATAGTGTGGGGTTCAACGTTATTTATAAATTGGTGATTTAAGGTGGAGGAATTCGAGGAAAAACGGGAACCAAAGAGAGTTGCAATGTCAACTTGAGAAACAGATATATTACCGTCAGGACGGAGGAGTGAAGGAAAAAGGTAGAGCGACGGAGGTTGTTAGCGATGCCCTTAGCTAAAGACCAGAAAGACCTGTCAGTGGATGACGAGGAGAGGCTATCGCTACACAGCTGACTATCAAGTGTAGTTGATCATTTGGCGTCACGTTAATTCATAACTTTTACGGTGTTCTAATTAAAGTTTCCTCCTTTCTAGGATTGTTTCCTCTCCTGTACTTAATAAGCTTATTTCTGGTATTTTCTGCTTTTCTTGCGCCTCTCCAAGATGTCGTAGTAATGATGAAATACTCATATATTTTAAATTGTTCATCCAATTTGAGCTGATGCGATTATGGTATCCGATCGTCCGGCACGCCCCTTGCTGCCAGACGTATGATTAATACGTCTGTGACTACACAGATTATATTAATTAACTAATTGATGAATAAACATTATAATGTTCTAATGATTTAATATATAAAGATATTTTTTCCGTGGCTTTAGACACCTCTTTGTCAGGACGAGTTAGCAGATGTGTCACGTAAGACGAAAAAAATTAAAGTCGATGATTTTCAGGTGAAGAGGCGGCCATGACAGGTTAGGGGGAGGGGGAGAGGAGGGGGACGGACGCTGCTTCAAGTGACGCCAAGCAAAAATGGCGGATGGGGCGATCCTCATTCCCAGACTCATTAATCCACTCTAATATCTTGGTATTTTAGGATTAGTCGCCGCTTTAATTATTAAGGCTAATGAAGGGGAACTCCGCCTCTCCCTCCCTCCACTCTGACCGTCCTCCACCGCCCCTGGCGCCTGTGATTGGCCGGACGGGAATACTCCAAGGGTGGGAGAGGAGGGGATGTTTTTGGAGGGAAGGAGGAGAAGGAAGAGGACTGGAGGTTGTGAGGCCTTTTGTAGGTACGGTAAGGGTATTTTGACTGGTTTTGGAGGGAGGGCGGGAAACTGAGTGGGCTTTTTTTTTTCTTTAGAGGGGGGAAAAGTCGAGCGATGGGAAAGGTTGTGGTGGGAGGGGAATTTGAGGGACGGGAAGGGAGTCAGTGTGATGGTGAAAGGTCGTGGGATGGGAGGGGCTCCGTGGAGGTCGGACAGGAAGCTGTGGTGTTTGTGGGGTGGGCGGTGGTGGGAGGGGAAAAGCTATGTTGATGTGGAATAGGAGAGGCTCGGCGCTTGAGCACGACGGTATGACCCATAAGCACGACGGTACGTAAGGCTGTAGGGTATGATAGGGTCGTACCGTTGTACTCACGGAAAGGGTCGTACCGTCGTGCTCACAGGAAGGGTCTGATGAGAAGGTGAAGATGTGCTGGAAGGGTGACGCAGGCGAGTGTCACGCGTCATGTGCTGCTGCTGCTGCTACTGCTGCAGGGAGAAAAGGAAAGAAAGGGAGAAAAAAAAATCCCTGCGTTAGGGAGTGTTAATGTCTGGAGTTCCTGGCAGAATGATGCGAAACTTTCTCACGAGTTGCTTCACCACCACCTGCGGCCAGGGAAACAAGTTGACGAGTTTCTCCATCACCAGCTCTAGCCAGGGAAACATGGTGATTAGCTGCTTCACCACCAGTTGTGGCCAGGGAAACGTGGTGTCGAACTTCACCACCACTTGAAGCCAAGGAAACATGGTGACGAGCAGCTCCACCACCAACTGTGGCCAGGGAAACCTGGTGACGAGTTGCTCCACCATCAGCTCTGGCCAGGGAAACATGGTGACGAGCTGCTCCACCACCGCCTCCGGCCAGGGAAACATAGTGACGAGTTGTCCCACCACCTCCTGCGGCCAGGGAAACCAGGTGACGAGTTGCTCCACCACCAACTCTGACCGGGGAAACATGGTGACGAGCTGCTCCACCACCACCTCCGGCCAGGGAAACATGGTGACGAGCTGCTCCACCACCAGCTCTGGCCAGGGAAATATAGAGGAGGAAAAACTTGGAGAAAACCTTTAGTGATGGTATGAGCAACGCTGCTAATTTCCCTCTCTATTGACAGGTTATTTGGCGAAGGATTTTGTGTACGTAGGATACCACAGGAACGTCCTGGACGAAGAATGAGACATTTATGAAAGTATTCAATCCTAAAGTCCAGCTTCTCACGTATCTGGATGCGCGATCCCGTTCGGCTATCACGCGGATTCATCTGGATACATCCCGCGGCTAACCGATGCCCCTTGAGTGACAAGCCAAGAGGGGAGGCCGCCCCCTCCCTCCCACCCACCCCCTTGCCATGGATCTTGCTCACACCAAGGAAGCCGCCCCCACCACCACCACACATTCCCCCTACCCCCCAGCCTTTCCTAAGGGCTCCTCCTCCCCCCTGCGGCGTGCCTGCTGGAGGCCATACGTATGAGAATGGCGGACGTTCCGCCAGCGGGAGCCGGTCGCAGCCCGCCCGGCTGAGTGAGGCTTGCACTCCGCCGCAGGGATTACCTACAATTTATCGATACCGGAATTTGTCCGGGGAAAAGTTTGCGCGATTTGGCAGGTTGTAGAGGAGGGGAGAGGGGAGAAGCAGGGGGAGACTAGGGTGACGGGGAGAGAGTGTGTGCGGTGACGGGGAGTGTAGAGTGACGGGGAGTGTAAGATGAAAGGCTGGGGAGAGTGACGTGGGGCGTAGAGTGACGACCTTCACCCTTTGGCACATGAAGAGTGTCCACGTCTGAGGGCCGGGGCCACATCAAGATAGACGAGGGGTTTGGGTCTGGCCACGTCTGAGGGCCGGGCCACATCAGGACGGACGAGGGGAGGGAGTCTGGCCATGTCTGAGGGTCGGGGTCACATCAGGACGGACGAGGGGAGGGAGTCTGGCCACGTCTGAGGGTCGGGCCACATCAGGACAGACGAGGGGAGGGGGTCTGGCCACATCTGAGTGCCAGGCCACATCAGGACGGACGAGGGGAGGGTGTCTGGCCACATCTGAGGACCGGGCCACATCAAGACGGACGTGAGGGTCTGGCCACGTCTGAGTGCCGGGCCACATCGGGACGGACGAGAGGGTCTGAGGGTCTGGCCACATCAAGACGGACCACTCACTTGAAATATAAAAAAGAAATAGTCATTAAGAAAAATCACTGGAAACAAATCTACCAGGAACGGAAATAACAGAGAAAGACCACTTGATGAAAACGTTCCATTACTCACATCAACATTGAGTTTCCTCAGAGTGCCTCCAGTCATTCCAACCAGTACAGGATAAAAAGAGACTCACTGGTTATTCTCCCTCGTACACAGTATGTCCGACGGACTGTGGTTACACACACACACACACACACACACACACATACACACACACAGAGAATCTGACGCTATGAATACTAATAAATGGGAGGCGGTGCTTGGCCGGGACCTAGGCTTTTGTGTGGAGGTTACAGTAATTATGCGAGAGGCCTGGTGTGGGCTACGCTGCCGGGAACTGACGCCCTGACCACGTACCCAGGGACAGACGGAGAGACAGACGTAGGGTGAGGGAGGGAGGGACAGAGGGAGGTGGTAGGGTGAGGGAGGGAGAGGCGGCAGGGTGAGGGAGGGAGCATATCTCCCCAGGTAAGGCCACGCCTCACCCCAACCCTTTATTGGTGATTTTGGAGTAATTGTCCCTTTTACTCCCCAGCTCACACACGGGGGCCACACCAGTCCTGGGGAGGGGAGATGGCAAGGCCGAGGCTGGGGAGATGACAGGCTTGTTGGGGGGGGGTAACATGCTGGGGGAGATGGCAGACTGGGGAAGTGGTATGCTGGAGGAGATGGCAGACTGGGGGAAATGGCATGCTGGGGGAGATAGCAGACTGGGGAAGTGGCATGCTGGGGGAGACTGGAAGGACAGGTAACAGGAGACCTGATGGTCCGTGCCGAGGTTATCTGTTGCGAAGACCAAAAAATGGTGATCTCTCCACCCACCTCTCCCTCTGGCTCAACAACCCTAACACACACACACACAAATAAATAAAGATCCTATGCAGTATGGGGAGGAGTATACTGCCTTGGAAAGTTTGTAGGAAAGCCTAGATTTGGTACGACATGGCAGCTGCTATGTGACCTGCTCCAAACCCTGACTCTTAGTGTGTATGAGATTTGTCTTTGCAATTTCATCACTCCTCACTTTTTTCTGACGTGACGAGGGCCCCTTCTGTGTGCCTATGGACCCACTTGGGCCCCCCTCCCCTGGGTCATCCCACTGTGTTGATGTACCTGTCTCCACTTAACCTCCATAGTCATGCACCCTTCACCAAGGCTGTCAGTGAAATGCTTTGTCTGTAACATCTGGCGAATAAAGATATGAAATCAGAAATTCCATTTGGCAAGCTGGGGTGATGGTTTGCTGGGGAGCTAGCAGGCCTTGGTGGTGGTATGGTGGGGTGGTGGCTTGCTGGGGAGCTAGCAGGCCTTGGTGGTGGTAGGCTGGAGTGGTGGCTTGCTGGGGAGCTAGCAGGCCTTGGTGGTGGTAGGCTGGAGTGGTGGCTTGCTGGGGAGCTAGCAGCCTTGGTGGTGGCAAGCTGGGGTGATGGTTTGCTGGGGAGCTAGCAGGATGGAAGGGAGTAGGTTTGGGTGTTGGTAGAATGGGGAGATGGCAGGCTGGAGTGGAAGCAGGTTAAGTGGTGGCAGGATGAGATGGTGTCAGGCTTTGATTGTGGTAGGTTGGGATGTTGGCAGGCTAGGGGTGGTAGCAGGTTGGGGTGGTGGCAGGCTGGGGAGGTGGCAGACAGGGAGAGCTGGGGATGGAGAATCCTGGGGGAGTGGCAAGGGAAGGCTAGGGAGTAGAGGGAGTTGCCCCTTAGACATCCACTTGCAACTCTCCTTCCATCTCCCACCCACTACTTTCCAGGTAATCGGCCATCTATCCACCTATATCTCCCCACCTATCCACCTACGTTTCCCCCCCACATATCCACCTACGTCTCCCCCACCTGTTCACGTACGTCTTCCCACCTATTCACCTACGTCTCCCCCACCTATCCACCTACATCTCCCTTACCTATCCACATACTTTTCCCCCACCTATCCATTTACGTCTCCCTTACCTATCCACATACGTTTCCCCCACCTATCCATCTACGTCTCCCCACCTGTCAACCTACGTCTCCCCACCTATCCACCTACGTCTCCCTCACCTATCCAACTACGTCTCCACCTATCCACCTAGTCTTCCCCACCTATCCACCTACGTCTCCCTTACCTATCCACCTACGTCTCTCCACCTATCCACCTACTTCTCCCCACCTATCCACTTACATCTCCCCACCTATCCACCTACGTCTCCTCTGCCTATTCTACGTCTCCTCCCACCTATCCGCCTACGTCTCTCCCCACCTATCCGTCTACGTCTCCCCTCACCTATCCACTTACGTCTCCCCACCTATCCACTTACGCCTCCCCACCTATCCACCTACGCCTTCTCCCGCCTATCCACCTATGTCTCCCCATCTATCCACCTACGCCTCCCCCACCTGTCCACCTACTTCTCCCCTCACCTATCCACCTACGTCTCCCTTACCTATCCACCTAGTCTCCCCACCTATCCACTTACGTCTCCCTCACCTATCCACTTACGTCTCCCCACCTATCCACCTACGTCTCCCTTACCTATCCACATGTTTCCCCACCTATCCACCTACGTCTCCCCACCTATCCACATACGTTTCCCCCACCTATCCACCTACGTCTTTCCCCACCTATCCGCCTACGTCTCCCCTAGATCCCATAACCGCCCATCCATTTACCCCTCCCCAGGCAGCCGCCCTGTGCGTACTTTCCTCGCACTTGATTATTATCTAAATAATTCTCACCCAGTCAATCATCCAGTCACTCACAGTCGTTCAATTACCGGCCAAGTGAAGTAACTGGCCAAACACTACGACAGTCACTCATCCAGCCGACCGTCGACCACCTCAGTCATTTAGACCCGTCAGTGACTCACTCAACCGACCAGCAGGCCACCTAGCTAGCCAGTCACCTAGTTTGACTCTCCGGTCAGCCAGTCAGCAGTTAAATGGCGACAGCTACGGAGGGCCGCTGGTCAAAGGGGGAGGGAGGGAGGGAGGGCAATCCTTCCCATTATGGAGGTGATGGTGGGTGGGCCAGCGCCCCCCCCCCCAAGAGGCCAGCATAAACAAGATTGACTCTGGGTTTATCACTTGAGGGGGAGGGGGAGCGTACCCCCACCCCCATCCCCCCTAGCCAGTTATCGTCTTTTATTGCAGTATCTGTATCGTAGCACCGCGGCGCCCACTCCCCCTTCACTACGATCGCCCCAGAGATGTGCCTCCTCCTCCTCCTCCTCCTCCCACAGACCCGTGGACCGTGGTCTTTGGGACCAGCAAGAAGGTATCAAGCAAATTGTGAAACACAGAGATCATCTTAGTTTCACAAGCCCTCGAGCACGACGGTACGACGCTTGAGTACGACGGGACGACCCTTGAGCACGGCGGTACTACCCTTGAGCACGACGGTACGACCATTGAACACGACGGTACGACCATTGAACACGACAGTACGACCCTTGAGCACAAAGGCACGACCCTTGAGTAAGACGGCACGACCCTCGAACACGACTGTACGACCATTGAGCACGACGGTAAGACCCTTGAGCACGACGGTACGACCCTTGAGCGCAACGGTACGACCCTCGAACACGATGGTACGACCCTTGAGCACGACGATACGACCCTTGAGTGCGACGGTACGACTCTCGATCATAACTAACTGGCCGACCCTTTCGTTGTCTGTTTACATAATGAGTGTGTGTGTGTGTGTGTGTGGTCTTCGAGTTATCTCCAACACCTGAAGGTGTTAAAGATTTTTTTCTTGACCTCGACGCCATTTGATGACCCTGGCAGCTGACCACTCAACCCTTTTGGTAATATGGCGTGAGATTTGACCAGACCTTTAAGAGTCAGGTGTAAGGCTAGACCCACCTTACCCGCTCAAGGGGTTTGAAATTGGTTTAGTTGTAACTCAGTGATATTAAGAAATAATGGATAATGACTGCTACATTCATTGTAAACATTTAGTATGGCAGAGAAAACAGATTCGAGTAAAAGTTTTGTTAAATTTAGCAAATTTGCCCTTGTCAACCATGTAAAACAAACACTTACGGTAGGTAACTGCCTGCGAAAGGTATCAAAGAAAACTTTATAAAAACAAATATTAAAGGATGACTTTTGCAGTATAGCACCCGATTACTATAGAAAAAAAAAATCCATTAAATACATCTGAAATGATTCACTAATATTTGGAAGAATTTCACTACTAGCGCACCAACTTCAAATTTCATGTCTTAGGTAATTCAACGAAAATCTGTAAGTGATGAATAAAATAAGTGAATCTTTGTCAATATAAATCAAAGAAATTTGGTTCGGTGGATCTGGTATTGTGGTGTGCTGACGACAGCTCGAGCTGACTCGCTTTTTGTTTACGGTAGAGTGTTACCTGTATTATCCACGAAAGTGGCTTATTTTACATTTTTTTTTTTACGCCAGTCGCTTCTGTCAAAACTACCTAATAACCCAGTCTTTATTGTAACCTTAATTTAGCAGCTGAATTAACTTCTTTCATGTATTCCAAGTAACTCCATCGGTGTTGATGTCGTTTACAATGGCTGAAGCCCGTGTGAAAATTCGAACAATTGTCAGGTTATCGTATTGTGTATTTGTGGCTCATTTTGATGTTCGCGTGGCTGATTAACTCACGAATATGTGTGAACCGAGGAAAATGTCCCCAAAGCCACATATAAATATTCCACATAGTTTGACACACGGAACTGGTTACTTGGTCACCCTTTTACCTGCCTCCCTTCAAGGCTACTTCAACAAGTCAAGTAACCAATGCCGGTAAGATTACTGTTGGAAGGCATATATATGTATTGATGGTACAAAACAAGGGTTATTCTATGAATTTGTGCGATTATTTACGAGGAAGACCAATATAAATGGGGTTGGGCTAGGTGTAATTGCCAGGACTAGGCTGGGTATTGTATGTAATCATTACATGAGTCTGGATCTGGCGTTGTCTTTCTTATTTGGAGCACGACAGAATATTTGTCTTAATTGACGTAGTTACTCCTGATGTTTTTGATCATTTTACATAGAAGAAATATGCGGTATATTCTAGGTATAAGACGTGTAAACTGATGTGCTTCTTGACATGATACTTACTTCATTCTCGTGTTAGTTTAGTAACATCTGGTGGCTTTCCTTAAATCAGTAGACTTATAAATTTAATTTTTTTCTCTTCAAAAGTTAATTCTTGTATTTACCAATTCGTCAGGGCGAATTGCTCTTACATAAAAAATATTTAGTTGATTTCTTTATGTATTACATGTATAAGATTTTGTCTGTAATCTTAAAAAGAAAAAAAAAAAGGTATTCGTATTACATAACCGTATTTGGTGAGCTGAACATAAAGTCTTGAGTGGTGGGGGTTGCCAGTTTATCAGAAGGCGGACGCCGATAATGGTGGACCCACTCCCTCTCCTCGCATGTTAATTTACCTCCCTGCACATTGCATTGTGGGACTGAGAGGAGGAGGAGGGGAGCTTTGCCATTTCGGTGATGGGGCCAGGGAGGGGGCAAGGGAAGGCGGGCGGGCGATTAGCCATTAGGTCGATTAGCCAGATGGATCAACAGAGGGCGGGAAGGCTGTTGTTTACAGTGTGACGTCATAGTGGACACTGCCAGTGGATGGAGATTGCAAATGAGGTTAGGATGGAAGTTTTTCGGGTACCCCGTCTCGGTGGCGAGTTGGAGCGTTGGTAATGGAAGTCATGACCAAGAACTCGTGTTGTTGATTAAAGAGATTTTTTTGACTTGGAGATATTCATTGCAAGTTGCATCTGTGGTCTGTATTTTCCACCACTTCTCCAGGTGTAGTTTGATATATATGAATATGAACATATATATATATATATATATATATATATATATATATATATATATATATATCTGTGTGTGTGTGTGTGTGTGTGTAAATTTATATGTATATATATATAATGAGTTTAAACTTTAATCATAACGCATTTTCAAATGTTTTCCCAGACGCCATCTCCATATCAGAATGATAAATCTTGAATATGAAAATCGTTTAAATAAAAAGACAAATGGGGTCGATAGAAAGCTTAACGAACTGTGTGTGTGGGCATAAACACTGCAGAATTTAGTTTTAAGGATATGAAGAAGATGAAAAGATGAAAAGTACTCAAGATTTGTATTACCCGACAGTTATATGTAGTGCCTGGATATTCAGGCAAAATCCCATAAATGCTTATTTTGCCTTAAAATGCCTTCTTTTCCTATGTTCATTGATTTTTGAATGCTTCTGTCGTAAAAGAAACTCCTGAGTGCTTTTTCATTACCATTTAGATGTCTTTAAAGAAAAGAAAATATATTGTTCCTTTACACGAAGCAGATTATTTAATGTTAAAACAGAACATTTGTTATGGCACCTTTCTGATGGGTACTTGACGTATGTGTATGAGGGGCACAGTATGTGTGAGCATATCCCGACACAGCACTCCGTCCTCCACAGTTTAGATCGCCCTCCTCTCAGATCTTTTTCAGACACTGCTGGACAAATTTCACTTACAATGCCTAAAATGAATGCTTCTTCAAAACTTAACAATTTAGTTAGTTTGATAGCAAACGATGTCATGTCAGCATATGGAGCACCATCATTTTGCAAAATGTTCGAAAAATCAGTGAACTATGAGAACTGTGTGTGTGTGTGTGTGTGTGTGTGTGTGTGTGTATCTGTCTTTCTGTTTGTCTGTCGGATCACATTGTGATCCTGTTGTGTCACCGTAATTGCAGTGAGGTATGTGTTGACCAGCTCGCAAACTTCCACTCAGAAGGGCAGAGCACTGGATTGCCCTTCGCTGACAAAGGCGACAATCATCCAGCACACCATTAAAGATGCTTACCAAACTGGACGCTACTAAGCCTAAACGATTATTGCTACTTCTATGTTTCCACCTCCAAGTGAATGGAAGTGGAAGAAACAAGACAAGAGCGGATAGGATATGGGTTGGATAACTCAGAGGCTACAGAAGCGTATCGAGAACTACGATGCGGCAGCAAGAAGGGCAGTAGGAAGCAGTGGAGAATCCTTAACGGCTGCTTTCAAGTGCACCATCTGGGGGGTTGTGGTGAATATGATACAACCTGACATTTTGTTTTCGGTTTTGATTCACAGCGCCTGCGCTTAAGAACAACCAGTAAAAGATGACATTGTTGGATCCATGAAAATAAACGTTTACCATTGTACTTTTAGCATTGTGCTGTACTATCTCTGATCATTATCATAAAAGCTAATGAATTGAAAAATGCAATTAAATCAAGTTTTGGTGTCACAGTTTTGTTATATATCGGATCATGGTAATGGTATGAAGAGATAGTGATCATTTTAAGAATAGAGCCAGCCATATCTCTTACAGGAAAGATCTACGATGACCCCATAGCTCGGGGTCATTCTTTGGACATGGTCGACTTGTGTGCCAAATTTGATACTTGTTTTACGATCACTGTTCTTTCGCATATCTTCTTGGCTAACAGTGACGACAATAATCAATCGTTAAAGAGGAAGAAGACGAAATTTCTGATCAGAAGTCTTCAGTGTATTGTCTTACTATGCCTCTAGAAAGGAATCAATTGACTTCTTGATTCACTGATATATATGATGGCCAGTTCTTGATCATCTAAAAACTCCACAATAAGCTAACCTATACTCAGCTATGATGAATTCCAAGTCTTCATTAATGAGGAGGTTATAGGGGCTAGGATTGATTGTATGGGTATTTCAAATATCCATTCCCGGTCTGCTGAGAACGACCGTACAAAGGCCCAGTTGACTCTTGAATGTTATATCAAAGGTTACCCCATCATACCCAAATTTCATACCTTCGTGTTCATTAGGGATTGATTGACCAGTGTTTCATATCTCCAGTGATAACCACAAGTAATCCATCAAATTTCGACGACCTTTATCCGTCCACTAAATGTTACAGGAGTCTAGTTCGCCAGACCTTCTCCAATTCCAGCTCACTAAACGTTCCAGATCTCGGGCACAAGGACCAATGGTTAATGGTCCAAATATTCCAGGACTTGAGCAAAGGTTTCGGGTCATTAGCGACAATAAGAGCGTGGAAGGAATTATCGCACGCGGGCAGAATCTCCCCGGGTGTACATCTGGTAACGACGGCCACCCGTGGCGCCACAGGCATGTCACAAGGCTTTCATAGCTTTTTTACAAGGTTTAATTCATGCTCAGTTGTCGCTCTATAAGACCCGCTTATCCGATCGACCCTTATAACGGACTCCATTACCCCTTAAGGAAACTCCCAAACTCTGACATGTAGAAATAACACTTAAAGTCCTTTATGATCTTAATCACATAAGTAAATAATTTTCTCTCATTTAAGTGAATGTAATTTTTCGAATTAGAGGGACTGATCCGGTGTCCAAAACGCCGGGCACGTTCCCTCTGTCACAAGCAGAATATTTCGGATTGATGAAGCATTTTGCGCCTGAATACAGAAATTCTCGTATTTTTTTGCTTTATTTAAACCCTCTTGTAAAAAGTGAACATATTTGTGGATTACATTATTCCTGATGGCACGGTTTGAAGCTGTGAGGCGAGCGCTACTGTAAATTGTTCTCTCTCTCTCTCTCTCTCTCTCTCTCTCTCTCTCTCTCTCCCTCTACACAGAGGTTTTCAGTGTCCTCCTGCCTGTGGTTACGCCGAGAGTGAAAATTCACATAGGTGACTTTATCACTGTCACTGAAGAGAGGGAGTACTCTCTCCTCCAAAGAAATCCATCACTTCTCTACCACTGGATATAGCGCAGCCTTGGAACTGTAGGTGCTCCTACAAAAGGAGTGTGGGAGTAACACCAGGACCCAGGACCCTTTCAAGAAAAGGTTCTTTGGGATGCATGTGGCATGCTAAAGTTGGGGGGTGGGCAGATTAGGAAAGGTAGTGAGTGATGGGATAAAGTAAAGTTGCTAGTGAAAAAAAAAAGAGGCGTTTGGGCGGTACTTACAAGGAAGGGGCGCAAATTATTGGAAGATTTATGAGAGAAAGCGGCAAGAGGTTAAGAGGAAGGTGCATGGGTTGAAAAAGAAGGCAAATGAGAGTAGGGGTGAGAAAGTATCACTAAACTTTAGGGAGAATAAAAAGATGTTATAGAAGGAGTTAATAATGTGCGAAAGGCAGGAAAACAAACAGGAACATCGATGAAGGGTACAAAAGGGGAAGAGGAGGAGACAGAGTGAGCATTTGGAAGGATTGTTTAATGTGTTTGATAACAGAATGGCAGACTACAGTGTTTTGGTTGGGGTGGTATGCGAAGTGAGAGAGTCAGGAAGAGTCCTTTGGTGAAGAGAGAAGAGGTGGTGAAAGCCTTGTTGAAGATGAAAGGCGGCAAGGCGGCGGAAGGCGATGGTGTTGCAATTGAATTTATCAAGAAATGGGGTGACTGTATTGTTGACTGGTTGGTAAGGACATTTAGTGAATGTATAGAGCATGGTTAAGTGCCTGAGGATTAGTGAAATGCATGTATAGCGCCATTGTATAAAGGCAAAAGGGATAAAGGTGAGTGTTCAAACTACATAGGTATAAGTTTGTTGAGTATACCTCGTAAGTTGTATGGGAGGGTATTGATTGAGTGGATGAAGGCATGTACAGAGCATCAGACTGGGGAGGAGCAGTGTGGTTTCAGAAGTGGTAGAGGGTATGTGGCTCAGTTGTTTGCTTTGAAGAATGTGTGTGAGGAATACTTAGAAAATCAGATGCTTTGAATGTGGCATTTATGGATCTGGAAAAGGCGTATGATAGGGTTGAAGAGATGCTTTGTGGAATGTCTTAAAAATCTGTGGTGTGGGAAGTAAGCTGCTAGAAGCAGTGAAAAGTTTATATCAAGGGTGTAAGGCGTTTGTACGAGCAGAAAGAGAGGAGTAATTTGTTCTTAGTGAAGGTCGGTCTGCGGCAAGGCTGTGTGATGTCTGTCACCATGGTTGTTTGATATGTTTATGGATGGGGTGGCAAGGGAGGTCAATGCAAAAGTCTTGGAGAGAAGGGCGAGTATGCAGTTTGTTGGGGATGAGAGGGCCTGAGAAGTGAGTCAACTGTTGTTCGCCGATGATACAGCATTGGTGGTTGATTCGAGTGAGGAACTGCAGAAGTTTTTGACTGAGTTTGGAAGAGCGTGTGAAAGAAGAAAGTTGAGAATAATTATGAATATAATTCATGTTATTAGGTTCATCTAAGTTAAGGGACAAGCTAGTTGGGATGCAATTCTGAAAGGAGAAAAATTGGAGGAAGTGAAATGTTTTTGATGTTTGTGAGTGGACTTGGTAGGGAATAGAACCATGGAAGCGGAAGTGAGTCATAAGGTCGCGGAGGGGGCGAAGGTTTTGGAAGCGATGAAGAATGCGTGGAGAGAACGTTATCTCGGAGGGCAAAAATGGATATGTTTGAATGAACTAGTAGTTCCAACAATATTATGGATGCGAATCATGGGCTATAGATAGGGTTGTGTGAAGGAGGTGGATGAGTTATAAATGAAATGTTTGAGGATAATATCTGGTGTGAGGTGGTTTGATCGAGTAAGTACTGAAAAGGTAAGAGAGATGTGTGGAAATAAAGTGTGTGGTTGAGAGAGTAGAAGGTGTGTTGCAATGGTTTAGACATATGCAGGGAATAAATGAGGAAAGGCTGACAAAGGTAATATATAATATATATATATATATATATATATATATATATGTATATATATATATATATATATATATATATATATATATATATA
>JAYMFT010059542.1:0-47389 GCA_038088735.1 Panulirus argus | reverse complement strand
TATATATACATATCAACATACACATATATACATACATACACATACACATATACACATGTACATATTTACACTTGCTCTCCCCCATCCACTCCTGATGCCACCCCGCCCCACGGGAAATAGCAAGAGGCCTATTGGCCCATGCTAAGCAGGTCCTGAGTCTGTCCACCCTACAACCAATCGCCTGAACCCATAAACACATCCAACCTTCGTTTAAAGCTACCTAAAGACCTAGCTTCCACTACTGTTCCTGGCAACTTATTCCCTAAATCTACTACCCTATTCCCGAACCAATATCTGCCCACATTCGACCTGAATCTATTTTTTTCTAATGTAAATCCATTATTTCTCGTTCTCTCTGATGCCGCCATTATAAGAACTTTATTCATGTGACCTTTATCAATGTCCTTAACCCATTTAAAAACTTTAATCATATCCCCTTTAGCCCTCCTCCTTCTAAGTAAGTGTAAATTCAGCCTTTTTAACCTGTCTTCATAATTGAGGTCTCTAATTCCAGGGATCATTTTTGTCATTCACCTTTGTACTCTTTCTAAACGATTTATATTAACTGCACAGCATGGAGCCCAAAACTGTACCGCATAAACCAAATGTGGTCTCACCAACGCAAGATAAGTTGCAATAATACTCTAGGAGTTTTATTGCTAACTGTCCTATCAATGAACCCTACCGTCCTATTAGCCTTATTACGCACTATAATACATTATTGTCGAAGTTCAAGATCTTTGCTCACCAATATTTCTAAATCTCTTTCGCATTCAGTTTTACCAATAGTAATATTGTCCAGTTTGTAATTAGTGTTCCTGTCTTTACCCACACTAAGCGTTTTGCATTTATCTATATTGAATTCCATTTTCCATGTACCCGTCCATTCTGATAATCTAAGTCCCTCTGCAATTTCACTGAATCTTCAACCGAGTTTATTACGGCCCCTATTTTTGTATCATCGGCAAATGTACTTAAGTCGCTGGTTATTGCTATATCCAAATCATTTTAATATAACGAACAAGAGCGGTCCCAAGACTGACCCCTGAGGAACATCGCTGGCTACATTGCCCTTGTTCGATGTAACTCCGTCGATGCATACCCTCTGTTCTCTGTCAGTGAGCTACGCCCTTATCCAGTTGAATACACAACCCCCAATGCCGTGTGCCGCTAATTTTCTGAGCCGACGCTTATGAGGTACTCTGTCAAAAGCCTTGCTTAAGCTTAAGTATACAATATCACAATTCTTTCCCTGATAAACAGTTTCATATACTTTGTTAAAAAAGAAGAGAAGGTTACTAAAACATGACTTCCCTTTCGTAAACCCATGTTGTGAATCCTTAATGTGATCAAGTTTCTCCAAGTGTTCCCGTATTTTGTCCGTTACAATTGATTCAAGATATTTTCCTACAATAGATGCTAAGATGACAGGACGATAACTAGAAGCAATGGATCTATCCCCTTTCTTAAGAATGGGAACGACATTTGCTGTCCTCCATTGCTTAGGAACTACACCTGATTCCTTATAATTCAGTTTCAATACTTTATTCTTTGATAAAGGAATCGGGATCCTAGTTCTGTCGCTAGGTGCTCCTGTACAATAATACCAGAAGCATCTGACAAGTGTCACGATCCCTCCTTCCATTCTTTTAAGACCCTTGCATAAATACCGTCTGGCCCAGGACTCTTGTTTACTTTTAATCGTTCAATTTTTTCAAAATATCGAGTTTATTTATTTCTATATTGCATAGTTTCCTGCTTTGGTCCCCCCCCCCCAGTAAATTTGTTGTGGGACCGGAATGTTTGTATTCTCCTCCTGCGTAAATACTGATATGAAGTGATTATTTAAAACTTCGCACATTTCAATTTCACTGTCACCTAATCTGCCAGAATGCGACTTAGTAGGCCCAATTTTCTCCCTAACTTTCCTTCAGTGCAATTAAAAAAATCACTTGATATTGTTGTTTTGCTTCGTTTGCTATCACAATTTCGTAATTTCTCTTAACCATCTTGGTCTCTGATTTTACTATTCTCTTAATTTGCGTTAGCTGATCACGAAACTGTTTCCCCTCGTTTTACCTTTTTGTACAAGCCTTTCTTCTGCCCTATGAGAGGTTTTGTTCTATTGTTTAGCCATTTTGGTTCATAATTGTTAGTCCTATATTGCCTACATGGAATATTCTTGTCCCCTTTAGACTGCTACCTGGGACCTTTCTACGGGAACTTCCACGCTTTCAGTGGTCTCCCACACCTAAATGACCCCTTCGGCCATTTCCTCACCCCACCCACACCTACCTGACTCTTGAGGCCATTTACTAACCCCACCCACACCTACCTGACCTCTGCAGCCATCTCCTCATCCCACCCACACCTACCTGAACCCTGCGACCATTTTCTCACCTAACCCACCCACAACTGCCTGACCCCTGAGGCCATATCCTCACCACGCCCACACCTGCCTGACTCTTTCGGCTATTTCCTGACTACACCCACAACTACTTGACCTCTGCGGACTCTCCCCACCACACCCACACTTACCTGACCCGCGCGTCCATCTCCTCACCCCACCCACACCTACCCGGCCCCTGCGGACGTCTTCTCACCACATCCACATCTACCTGACCCCTGAGACCATCTCTTCACCCTACCCACACCTGCCTGATCACTGCGGCCATTTCCACACCCCACCCAAACCTGTCTCACCCATGAAGCCATCTTCTCACCACACCCACACCCACCTGACCCCTGCAGCCATATCCTCACCCAACCCACACCTGCCTAACCTCAAGGCCATCTACTCACCCCACCAACACCTACATGATCTCTGAGGCCATCACCACACTCCACCCATGCTTACTTGACACCTGCGGTTATACCCTCACCCCATCCACACCTACCTGACTCTTGCGGCCATCTCACCACACCCACACCTACCTGACCCATGAGGATATCTACTCACCCCACCCACTCCATCACGGCCCATGCTTCCCACTCCTATCCTCATCCACACCTATCTGACCCTTGCGACCATCTCCTCTCACCACCCTCAACTACCTGACCCATGCGGCAACCTCCTCTCCCCATCCACACCTGCCTGACCCCTTCGTCCATCTCCTTACCCCGCCACACCTACCTGACCCCTGCCGTCATCTCCTCACCCCACCAACACTGACCTGACTCCCGAAAGCCATTTCCTCACCCCACCCACACCTACCTGACCCCTGATGCAATCTCCTCACCCCATCCACTCCCACCCGTCCCCTGAGGATATCTCCTCACCCAACCCACAACTTCGTGGCCCCTGCGACCATCTCCTCTCCCAGCCCACACCTACCTGACCCCTGCAGCCATCTTCTCACCCCACCTAGAAAAACATAACCCTGCGGCCATCTCCTCACCCAAACCCACTCGTACCTGACCCTGGCGGTTATATCCTCACCCCACGCACACTTACCAGACCCCTGCGACAATCTCCACAACCCACCTACACCTGCCTGACCCCTGCTCCATCTGTTCACCCCACCCTGACCCTTGAGACTGCGAGAATTAAAGTTGCTTCTCCCTAAGCAAGGGACGCCTCCGGGGCAGATTAATAGAATGCTTCGAAATACTTAAAGGATTCATCAACGTTGATCCAGAACGTTTCTTTACAACAGTGCCATCATTAACGACCAGAGGAAAGGGATTAAAACTTAGAGGTCACCGAGTTGATCTGGACTGTACGAAATATTTCTTTGCCACTCTCCGGTACTGAGTAATTCATTTAATCAGTCATCATAAGGCAGTGGTATATCATGCTACCTTCTCAACCACTGATCTCTCCCTGGCCATGTTGCGGTATCATATCAACATTGACTAACCCACGTCACCTGCTGTGAGAAAATGAATAACAGTTACTGTATCATTGTTCAACATAAGGAATTATACAAACATGGTAAATCAAGAGGTTAAAGCTCAGGTTTATCCTTAGTATTGTCTTATGACAAAAAGTGAAGGAATGCATGTCTTTGGTGATGGAAGCATGACATATTCATGTTCATTCTATCTTATAACTCCAACCCCACCTCCCCCCTAAAAAAAAAAAAGTCTTCGGGCTTTTTTTTTTACTTGGCTTAACGCCAGATCACTTAGCTTGGACCATGGGTCTGTGTGGTCTGTCTGTCTGTCTGTCTGTCTGTCTCTCTCTCTCTCTCTCTCTCTCTCTCTCTCTCTCTCTCTCTCTCTTACCTGGGAGAAGCCTCGTCTCTGGCCGATCTCTGTGCCGGTCTTCCGCGGTATGATAGTTGGTCTTGTGCGGTCCTTGGCGAAGGCGTAAGGACCATAGTGCATCACAGACCCTGCAGGAAAGCAGCCAAAGGAAATGGCGTTTAATTATCCTGTCAGGGCCAAACCTACCCCTAGCGCAGCAGCAGGAGGCTAAGCTTCATACGAACCTCACTTTTCCCAGGACTGTTCTAGAGGCAATAGAAGAAATTCAACAGTGAGGTGTGAGGTTACTGCTAGACGACAAATGAGGTGTGAGGTTACTACGACAAGTGAAGTGTGAGGTTACTACTGAACGACAAGTGAGGTGTGAGGTTAATAAGACCAAAAAGTGATGTGTTAGGATACTCCAAAACGACAGGTGAGGTTCGAGGTTACTACTGAACGACAAATGAGGTGTGAGGTTATTACAGGACGACAAGTGAAGTATAAAAACTACAGAACGACAAGTGAAGTGTGAGGTTGTTACAGGACTACAAGTGATGTGTAAGATTACGACAGGACATGTGAAGTGTGAGGTTACTACAGAAGGACAGGTGAGGCATGAAGTAACTAAGAACGAAAAGTGATATGTTAGGATCCTACAGAACGACAAGTGAGGTTGGTGATTACTAATGAACGACAAATGAGGTGTGAGGTTACTACAGAACAACAAGTGAGGTGTAAGGTTACAATAGGACAACAAGTGAAGTGTGAGGTTGCTACAGGACGACAAGTGAGGTGTGAGGGTACTACAGGACGACAAATGAGGTGTAGAATTAGTACAGGACGACAACTGAGGTTTGAGGCTACTACAGGACGATAACTGAGGTGTGAGTTTTCTACAGGACGAAAAGGGAGGAGTGAATACTAAAGAACGACAAGTGAGTTGTGAGGTTACTACACAATGAAAAGTGAGGTGTGAGGTTATTACAGAACGACAAGTGATTTGTGAGGTTACTACAGGACAGCAAGTGAGGTGTGAAGTTACTACAAGACGACAAGTGAGTTGTGAGGGTACATCAGAAAGACAAGTAAGGTGTGAGTTCAGTACAGAACGAGAAGTGAGGTGTGAGACTACTACAGGATGACGAGTGAGGAGTAAGGTTTCTGCAAAAGAACATGTGAGGTGTAAGGTTACTGCAGAATGACAAGTGAGTTGTGAGGCTACTACGAAAAGACAGGGGAGGTGTAATCTTACTACAAGACGACAATGGATTTGTGATTTTACTACAGGACGATAAGTGAGGTGCAAGGTTACTGCAAGACGACAAGAGAGGTGTGAGGTTACTAAAGGACAACAAGTGAAGTGTGAGGTTACTACAGGACGACAAGTGAAGTGTAAGATTACTACAGGACGACAGGTCAGGTGTGAAGTCACTACAGAACGACAAGTGAGGTGTGAGGTAACTAGGGAACGACAAGCGAGATGTAAGTTTACTAAAGGACGACAAGTGAGGTGTAAGGTTACTACAGGACGACGGGTCAGGTGTGAGGTCACAACAGAACGACAGGTGAGGTGTAAGGTTACTACAGGACGGCAAGTGAGGTGTGAGGTTAATACAGGACGGTAGGAAAGGTGTAAGTTTACTAAAGGACGAGAAGCGAAATGTGAGATGTTACTACAGGGCGACAATAGAGGCGATTAGTTACTACAGGACGATACGTAAGGTGTGAGGCTACTATAGGACGACAAGTGAGGTGTAAGGTTACTACAGGACGACAAGCAAGGTGTGAGGTCACTACAGAACGACAAGTGAGGTGTAAGGTTACTACAGGACAAGTAACGTGTGAGGTTTCTACAGGACAAGTGAGGTGAAAGGTTACTACAGGACGACACGTTAAGTGTGAGGTCACTACAGAACAACAAGTGAGGAGTGAGGTAACTAGAGAACGACAAGTGAGGTGTAAATTTACTACAGGACGACAAGTGAGGTGCGAGGTTACTAAAGGACGACAATAGAAGTGTTTATTTACTACATGACGACAAGTAAAGTGTGAGGTTACTACAGGACGACAATAGAGGGGATTAGTTACTACAGGACGACAAGTAAGGTGTGAGGTTACTACAGGACGACAAGTGAGATGTGAGGATACTACAGGACGACAAGTATGGTGTGAGGTCACTACAGAACGATAAGTGAGATGCAAGTTTACAGCAGAACGACAAGTGAGGTGTGAGGTTACCAAAGGACGGTAAGTTAAGGATAAGGTTACTACTGGACGATAAGTAAAGTATGAGGTTATTACAGGGCGACAAATGAGGTGTTTAGTTACTACAGGACGAAAAGTAAGGCGTGAGGTTACAACAGGAAGACAATAGAGGTATTTAGTAACTACAGGACGACAAGCAAGGTGTGAGGCTACTAGAGGACGATAATAGAGGTGTTTATTTCCTACAGAACGACAAATAAGGTGTGAGGTTGTTACAGGGCGACAATGAGGTGTGAGGTTACTACAGGACGACAATTGAAGTGTTCAGTTCCTAGAGGACAACAGTAAGGTGGGAGGTTACTACAGGACGACAAGTGAGGTGTAATTTTACTACAGGAAGAAAAGTGAGGTGTGAGGTTACTACAGAACGACAAGTATGGTGTGAGGTTACTGCAGGACGACAAGTAACGTGTGAGGTTACTGCAGGATGACAATAGTTGTGTTTAATTACTACAGAACGACATGTGAGGTGTGAGGTTGCTACAGGACGACAATAGATGTGTTTATTTACTACATGACGAAAAGTAAAGTGAGAGGTTAATACAGGACGACAAGTGAAGTGTAAGGTTACTACAGGACGACAAGTGAGGTCTAAGGATTCTACAGAACGACAATAGAGGCTTTTAGTTTCTGCAGGACGACAAGTAAGGAATGAGGTTACTCCAGGACGACAGTAGAGGTTTGTAGTTACTACAGGACGACAAGTATGGTGTGAGGCTACTACAGGACGACAATTGAAGTGTTCAGTTCCTAGAGGACGACATTAAGGTGTGAGGTTACTACAGGATGACAAGTGAGGTGCAAGGTTACTACAGGAAGACAAGTGAGGTATGGTGTTACTACAGGACGACAATAGAGGTGTTTAGTTTCTTCATGACGACAAGTAAGGTGTGAGGTTACTACAGGAGGACCAGTGAGGTGTATGGTTACTACAGGACGAATGGCGAGGTATTAGGTTAATACAGGACAAGTGAAGTGTTGAGTTACTACAGGACGACAAGTAAAGTGTGAGGTTAATACAGGATGACAAGTGAGATGTAAGATTTTTACAGGACGACAAGTGAGGTGTGAGGTTAATACAGGACGACAAGTGAGGAGTAAGGTTATTACAGGACGACAAGTGAGGTGTGAGGTTAATACAGGACGACAATAGAGGTGTTTATTTTATATATGATAACAAGTAATGTGTAAGGTTGCTACGGGACGACAAGTGAGGTGTAAGGTTACTACAGGAAGAAATAATGAGGTGTTTGGTTATTACAGAACGACAAGTGAAGTGTTTACTTACTACAGGAGAACAAATAAGGTGTGAGGTTATTGCAGGACGACAATAGACTTTTTTAGTTACTACAGGTTGACAAGTGAGGTGTGAGGTTACTAATGGACGACAATAGAGGCGTTTAGTTACTACATGGCGACAAGTAATTTGTGAGGTAAATATACAACAAGTGAGGTGTAAGGTTACTACTAGACAACAAGTGAGGTATGAGATTACTACAGGACGACAATAGAGGTGTTTAGTTTCTACAGACGACAAGAAAGGTGTGAGGTTACTAAAAGACGACAAAAGAGGTGTTTCGTTACTACAGGAAGACAATTAAGGTGTGAGGTTATTGCAGGACGACAATAGATTTTTTTAGTTACTAAAGGTTGACAAGTGAGGTGTGAAGTTGCTAAAGGACGACAATAGAGGCGTTTAGTTACTACGTGACGACAAGTAATGTGTAAGGTAAATACAGGAGAACAAGAGGGGTGTAAGGTTACTACAAGACGACAAGTAAGGTATGAGGTTACTATAGGACGACAATAGAGGTGTTTAGTTTCTACAGAAAGACAAGTAAGGTGTGAGGTTATTACAGGACAAGTGAGGTGTGAGGTTAGTACAGGAAGACAATAGAGGTTTTTAGTTACTACAGGACGACAGGTAAGGTGTGAGGTTAATACAGGATTAGTGAAGTGTAATGTTACTTCAAGACGACAAGTGAGATGTAAGGTTACTATAGGACGACAATAGAGGTGTTGAGTTACTACAGGACGACAAGTAAAGAGTAAGGTTACTACAGGACGAAAAGTGAGGTGTAAGATTACTACAGGACGATACGTGAGGTGTGAGGTTACTACAGGATGACAATAAAGGTGTTTAGTTACAACATGATAAGTATTGTGTAAGGTCACTATGGGGAAAAGTGAAGTGTGAGGTTACTACTGGAGGACAATAGAGGTGTTTAGTTACTAAAGGACGACAAGTAAGGTAGGAGGCTACTAGAGGACGACAACAGAGGTGTTTAGTTGATACAGAACGACAAGTTTGGTGTGATGTTGCTACAGGGCGAAAAGTGAGGTGTAAGGTTACTGCAGGAAGACAATTGAGGTGTTAAGTTACTCCAGAGCGACAAATAGAGGTATTTAGTTACTATAGAATAACAAATAAGGTGTGAGGCTAATGCAGGACGACAACAGATGTTTTTAGTTACTACAGGTTGACAAGTGATGTGTGAGGTTCATATAGGGCGACAATAGAGGCGTGTATTTACTACAAGTAAAGTGTGAGGTTAATACAGGACAACAAGTGAGGTGTGAGGTTACTACAGGACGATAAGTGAGGTGTGAGGTTACTACAGGACGACAATTGAAGTGTTCATTTTCTACTGGACGACAAGAAAGGTGTGAGGTTCCTAAAAGACGACAAAAGAGGTGTTTAGTTATTACAGGAAGACAAGTAAGGTGTGAGGTTACTACAGGACGACAAGTAAGGTGTAAGGTTACTACAGGAAGACAAGTAAGGTGTGAGGTTACTATTGGACGAGAATAGAGGTCTTTAGTTACTACATCATAAAAAAAGGAATGTGTGAGGTTACTACAGGACGACAAGTGAGGTGTAAGGTTACTACAGGATGAAAAGTGAGGTGTGGGGTTACAACAGAACGATAAGTGAGGTGTTTAGTTACTACCGGATGACATATAAGGTGTGAGGTTACTGCAGGACGACAATAGAGGTTTAGTTACGACAGGTTGAGTAGTAATGTCTGAGGTTACTACAGGAAGACAGGTAAGGTGTGATGTTGCTACAGGGCAAGTGAGGTGCAAGGTTACTACAGGAAGACAAATGAGGTGTGAGGTTATTACAGAACGACAAGTGAGGTGTTTAGTTACTACAGGACGACAAATAAGGTGCGAGGTTACTGCAGGACGACAATAGAGGTATAATTTACTACAGGTTGAGTAGTAATGTTTGAGGTTACTATAGGACAACAAGTAAGCTGTGAGATTACTACAGGAAGACAATATAGGTGTTTAGCTACTACAGAACGGCAAGTAAGGTGTGAGGCTACTAGAGTTCGACAATATAGGTGTTTAGTTCCTACAGGACGAAAAGTAAAGTGTGAGGTTAATACACGACAACAAGTGAGATGTAAGGTTACTACAGGTCGACAAGTGAGGTGCGAGATTACTACAGGATGACAATAGAGGTGTTCAGTTGTTACAGGACGACAACTATTGTTTGAGGGTATTAGAGGACGACAACAGAGGTGTTTAGTTACTGCAGGACGACAAGTAAGATGTGTGGTTACTACAGAACGATAAGTGAGGTGTTTAATTACTACAGGACGACAAATAGGATGTGAGGTTACTGCAGGAAGACAATAGAGATTTTTAGTTACTACAGGTTGAGTAGTAATGTGTGAGGATACTACAGGACGACAAGTGAGGTGTGAGGTTACTACGGGAAGACAATAGAGGTGTTTAGTTACTACAGGACGACAACTAAGGTGTGAGGCTACTAGAGGACGACAATAGAGGTGTTTAGTTCCTACAGGACAACAAGTAAAGTGTGAGGTTAATACACGACAACAAGTGAGGTGTAAGGTTGCTACAGGACGACAAGTGAGGTGTGACGTTAATACAGGACGACAATAGAGGTGTTTAATTACAACAGGATGAAAAGTATCGTGTGAGATTACTACCGGACGAAAATAGAGGTGTTTACTTATTACAGGTCGATAAGTAAGGTGTGAGGATACTACAGGACCACATATGAGGTGTAAGATAACTACAGTTAGAAAGTGAGGTGTGAGGTTACTACAGGACGACAAAGAAGTGTTTACTTACTACAAGATAACGAGTAAAGTGTGAAGCTACTATAGGACGACAAGTGAGGCGTAAGGTTACTACAGGACAAGTGAGGTGTGAAAAAAATACAGGAAGACAATAGAGGTGTTTGGTTACTATTGGACGATAAATAAGATGTGAGGTTACTAGAGGACGACAATAGAGGTGCTTAGTTCCTATCGGACGACAAATAAGGTATGAGGTTACTACAGGAAGATAAGTGAGGTGTAAGGCTACTACAGGACGACATATGAGGTATGAGGACACTGCAGACCGAGAAGAGAGGTGCAAGGTAGCGATATAACGACAACTGAGGTGTAGGCTACTACAGGATGGAAAGTGAGGTTTGAGTTTACTACAGGACGATAATAGATGTGTTTAGTTTCTACAGAACTACAATTAAAGTGTGAAGTTACTACAGAATGACAATAGAGGTGTTTAGTTAATACAGGACAAGTAAGGTGTGAGGTTACTAATGTGCGAAAAGTGAGATGTAAGGTTACTGCAGGACGACAAGTGAGGTGTGAGGTTACTACAGGACGACAATAGATGTGTTTAGTTACTACATGACAAGTAAGGTTTGAGGTTACTACAGGACGATAAATGAGGTGCATGGTTACTGCAGGACGACAAATGAGGAGTGAGGTTTCTACAGGACGCCAATAGAGGTGTTTAGTTACTACATGACGACAAGTAAAGTGTGAGGTTACTACATGATGACAAGTGAGGTGCGAGTTTACTACAGGACGACAATGGAGGTGTTTAGCTACGACATGACGATAAGTAAGGTGTGATGTTAGTACAGGGCGACATGAGAAGTGTTTAGTTACTACAGGACGACAAGTAAGGTGTGAGATCACTAGAGAACGAGAAGTGAGGTGTAAGTTTACTACAGGACGGCAAGTGAGGTGTGACGACACTACAGAACATTAAGTGAGGTGTAGGGTTACTACAGGACGACAAGTGATGTGTGAGGTTTCTACTGGACGACAATAGAGGTGTTTAGTTACTACAGGACGACAGGTAAGGTGTGAAGTTACTACAGGACGACATGTGAGATGTAAGGTTACTACATGATGACAATTGAGGTGTGAGGTTACCACAGGACGACAATAGAGGTGTTTAGTTACTACAGGACGAAGGAAATTAAGGTATTTAGTTACTTAAGGACTACAAGTGAGGTATAAGGTTACTACAGGACGACAATTGAGGTGTGAGGTTACTATATGACGACAATAGAGGTGTAAGGTTACTACAGGACGACAAGTGAGGTGTGAAGACAATACGCACCGACAAGGTAGGTGTATGGTAACTACATAACGACAAGTGAGGTGTAAGGTTAATACAGGACGGCAAGTGAGGTGTAAGGTTATTACATGACGGTAAGTGAGGTATAAGGTTACTAGAGAACGACAAGTGAAGTGAAAGGTTAATACAGGACGACAATAGAGGTGTTTAGCTATTACAAGAGGACAAGTAAAGTGTGAGGTTACTACAAGACGACACGTGAGGTGTAAGGTTAATACAGGAAGATAAATGAGGTGTGAGGTTACTACAAGAGGTCAATAGAGGTGTTTAGTTATCATAGGACGACAAGTGAGGTGTGTGGTTCACCAGGAAAAGTATTGTGTGAGGTTACTATAGGAGAAAAAGTGAGGAGTGTGGATACTAAAGAACGACAAGTGAGGTGTGAGGTTATTACAGAACGATAAGCAAGATGTGAGGTTATTATAGGACGGGAAGTGATTTGAGAGGTAAATACAGGACAGTTAGTGAGGTGCGAGGTTCCTACAGGACGACAATAGAGGTGCTTCGTTACTACAAGGCGACAAGTAAGGTGTGGGGTTACTGCAGGATGAGAAGTGTGTTGTAAGGTTACTACATGACGACAAGAGAGGCATTAGGTTACTACAGGTCGATAATAGAGGTGCTTTGTTACTACATGACGACAAGTATTTTGTGAGGTTACAAGAGAACGACAAGTGAGGTGTAAGATTACTACCCGACTGCAAGTGAGGTGTGAGGTTACTAAAGGGCGAAAATAGACGTGTTTAGGTACTACATGACAACAAGTTAAGTGTGAGGTTTCTAGAGGACGACAGGTGAGGTGTAAAGTTACTAAAGGACAACAAGTGAGGTGTAAGGTTACTGCAGGACGAGAATAGAGGTGTTCATTTACTACAGAACAACAAATAAGGTGGGAGGTTACTATAGGACGACAAGCTAGATGTAAGTTTACTACAGGAAGACAAATGAGGTTTGAGGTTACTACAGGACGACAATAGAGGTGTTTATTTACTACAGGACGACAAGCAAGGTGTGAGGTTATTACAGGACTACAAGTGAGATGTAAGGTTACTACAGGACGACAATTGAGGTGTGAGGTTACGAGAGGACGACAACAGAAGTGTTTAGTTACTACAGGACGGCAAGTAAAGTGTGATGTTACTACAAGACGAGAAGTGAGGTGTAAGGCCACTACACGAAGATAAGTGAGGTTTGAGGTTACTAAGGGACGATAATAGAGGTGTTTAGATTTTACAGGACAAATGATGTGCGAGGTTACACCAAAACGACAAGTGAGGTATGAGGTTACTACATGAGGAAAAGTGAGGAATGTGGATACTAAAGAAAGACAAGTGAGGTGAAAGGTTACTACAGAACGACAAGTGAAGTGTGAGTGTATTACCGAACGACAAGTGAGATATGGGGAAATATACAGGACGGCAAGTGATTTGTGAGTGTAATACAAGACAGTAAGTGAAGTTTGTGGTTACTACAAGACGACAAGTGAGTTGTGAACTTATTACAGGAAGACAAGTGAGGTGTGAGGTTACTACAGAATGAAGGGTGAGGTGCAAGGTTACAACAGGACAATAGGTGAGGTGTAAAGTTTCGCAAGGACGGCAAGTAAGGTGATAGGTTACTAGAGGACGTTAAGTGAGGTGGAAGGTTACTACAGGAAGACAGGTGAGGTGTGAGCTTACTACAAAACTACAATTAAGGTGTTTAGTTACTACGAGATTACACGTGAGGTGTGAGGTTACTAGAGGACGACAGTAGAGATGTTTAGTCTCTACAGGACGACAAGTAAGGTGTGAGGTTACTAAAGGACGACAATAGAGGTGTTTAGTTACTACAGGAAGACAGGTAAGGTGTGAGGTTACCATAAGACGACAAGTGAGGTTTAAGAATACTACAGGAAGACAGGTGAGATGCGAGGTTACTAAAGGACGAGAAGTGAGGTGTTTTGTTACTACAGAACAAGTGAAGTGTGAGGTTACTACAGGACGACAATAGTGGTGTTTAGTTACTACATGATGATAAGTAAAGTGTAAGCTTTCTACAGGAAGACAAGTGATGTGTGAGGTTACTACATGACGACAAGTGATGTGTGAGGTTACTACAGGACGACAGTAGAGGTGTTGATTTACTACAGGACGACAGCTAGGCGTAAGGTTACTGTAGGAAATTAAGTGAGGTTTGAGATTACTAAAGGACGAATATAGAGGTGGTTAGTTACTACATGATAAGTAATGTGTGAGGTTACTAAAGGACGATATGTGAGGTGTAAGGTTACTATAGGATGAAAAGTGAGTTGTGAGGTTACTACAGGAAGATAATAGAGGTGTTTAGATACTTCTGGACGAAAAGTGTTGTGTGAGGTTAATAGAGGACGACAGTAGAGGTGTTTAGTTACTACAAGACGACAATAAGGTGTGAGGATACTACAGGTCAACAAGTAAGGTGCAAGGTTAATACAGAAAGAGAAGGGAGGTTCAGGTTACTATTGAACAAGTGAAGTGTTAATTTCTACAGGACAACAAGTAAGGTGTGCGGTTATTGCAGGACGACAATAGAGTTTTTTAGCTAATACAGTTCGACAAGTGACGTGTGCGGTTGTTATAGGACGACAATAGAGGCGTTTAGTTACAACATGACTACAAGTAAAGTTTGAGGTTAATACTGGACGACAAGTGAGGTGTAAGTTTACGACAGGATGACAAGTGAGGTGTGAGGTTAGTACAAAACTACAATAGAGGCGTTTAGTTTATACAGGAAGTGAGGTGTGAGGTTACAGGACAAGTGAGGATTAAGGTTACTAGAGAAAGACAAGTGAGGAGTGAGCTAACTACAGAACGACAATTGAAGTGTTAATTTCTGCAGGACGACAATAGAGGTGTTTAGTTACTAGTGGAAGACAAGTAAGGTGGAAGGTTACTAAAGGACGACAAGTGAGGTGTAATGTTATTACAAGAAGACAAGTGAGGTGTGTGGTTGCTACAGGATGACAATAGAGGAGTTTATTTACTACATAACGACAAGTAAAGTGTGAGGATAATACAGCGCCAGAAGTGACGTGTAAGGTTACTACATTACGAGAATTGAGGTGTGAGGCTACTACAGGACGACAATAGAGGCGTTTACTTTCTACAGGGCAACAAGTAAGGTGTAAGGTTACTACAGGACGACAAGTGAGGTGTAAGGTTACTGCAAGACGACAAATGAGGTGTAAGTTTACTTCAGGACGATAATCGAGGTGTGAGGTCAGTTCAGAACGACAAGTGAGGTGTAAGATTATTACAGGCTGGCAAGTGAGGTGTGAGGATACTACAGGACTTAAGTGAGGTGTTTGATTACTACAGGACGACAAGAAAGGTGTGAAGTTACTACGGGACGTTAGGTGAGGTGTATGATTACTGCAGTACGACAATAGAGGTGTTAAGTTACTTTAGGACGAAAAGTAAGGTGTGATGTTATTACAGGACGACAAGTGAGGTGTAAAGTTAATACAGGACGACAAGTGAGGTGTAAGATTACTACAGGACGATAGGTGAGGTGTGAGGTTACTACAGGACAATAATAGGGGTGTTTACTTACTCCATGATAACAAGTAAATTGGGATGTTATTAGAGGACGAAAAGTGAGTTGTAGGGTTATTACAGGACAACATATGTGGTGTGAGGTTAATATAGCACGACAAGAGAGTTGCTTAGTTACTACAGGACAACAAGTAAGGTGAGAGGTTGCTACATGACGACAATAGAGATGTTTAGTTACTACAGGACGAAAGGTAAGGTGTGAAGTTACTACAGGACTTCAAGTGAGGTGTAAGGATACTAAAGGACGACAATATAGGTGTATAGTTACTAGAGGACGAAAAGTAAGGTGTGATGTTATTACAGGATGACAAGTGAGGTGTAAGGTTAATACAGGACGACAAGCGAGGTGTAAGGTTACTACAGGACGACAAGTGAGGTGTGAGGTTAGCACAGGACGATAATAGGGGTGTTTATGATAAAAAGTAAATTGTGAGGTTACTAGAGGACTACAAGCGAGTTGTAGGATTATTTGGGAGGACATATGCGGTGTGAGGTTAACATAGCACGATCATAGAGTTGCTCAGTTACTACAGGACGACAAGTGAGGTGGGAGGTTGCTACAGGACGACAACAGAGGTGTTTAGTTACTACAAAACAACAAGCAAGGTGCGAGTTTATTATTGGACGACAAATGAGGTGTGAGGTTGCTACAGGATGACAATAGAGGCGCTTATTTACTACATAATGACTAGTAAAGTGTGAGGATAATACAAGACCACAAGTGACGTGTAAAGTTACTACAGGACGAGAATTGAGGTATGACGTTACTACAGGACGAAAATAGAGGCGCTTAGTTTCTACAGGACGACAAGTAAGGTGTGAGATTGCTACAAGACGACAATAGAGGTGTTTAGTTACTACAGGACGACAAGTAAGGTGCGAGGTTACTACAGGACGATAAGTGAAGTATGAGATTACTACAAGACGACAGTAGAGGTTTTTAGTTACTACACTACAAGAAAGGTGTGAAGTTAATACAGGACGATAACTGAGGTGTAAGTTTACTACAGGAATGCATCTGTGGCGTGAAGATACTACAGGACGACAATAAAAGTGTTTAGTTACGACAGGAAGACAAGTAAGGTGGGAGGCCAGTAAAGGACAACAAGTGAGGTGTGACGTTACTAAAGGACGGCAAGTGAGGTATAGGATTACTACAGGACGACAAGTGAGGTGTCAGCTTTCTACAGAAAGACATGTGAGGTGTAAGGCTACTACAGGACGATAATTGAGGTGTGAGTTTACTACAGGACGACAATAGAGGTATTTGGGTATTACAGGACGATAGGTAAGGTGCGAGATTACTACAGGACGACAAGTGATATGTAAGTTTACTATAGGACGACAAGTGAGGTGTGAGGTTACTACAGGACGACAATAGAGGTGTTGAGTTACTAAATGATAACAAATCTAGGTTCAGGTTACTACAGGACGACAAGTGAGGTGTAAGGTTACTATAGGACGACATGTGAGTTTTGAGGTTACTACAGTAAGACAATAGAGGTGTTTAGTTACTACTGGACGAGAAGTAAGGTGTGAGTTTACTAGTGGACGACAAGTGAGGTGTAAGATTATTACAGGAAGATAAGTGAGGTGTGAGGTTACTGCAGAACGAAAATAGAGGTGTTTAGTTACTACAGGAAGACAAGTGAAGTGTGAGGTTGCTACAAAATGACAATAGAGGCGTTCATTTATTACAAAACGACAAGTAAAGAATGAGGATAAAACAGGACCACAAATGAAGTGTAAGGTTACTACAGGACGAGATTTGAGGTGTGAGGCTACTACAGGACGACAATAGAGGCGTTTAGTTTCTACAGGAAGACAAGTAAGGTGTGAGGATAATACAGGACCACAAGTGATGTGTAAGGTTACTACAGGACGAGAATTGAGGTGTGAGGTTACTACAGGACAACAATAGAGGCGTTTACTTTCTACAGGACGACAAGTAAGGTGTGAGGGTTCTATAGGACGACAATAGAGGTGTTTAGTTACTACAGGACGACAGGTAAGGTGTGAAGTTACTACAGGGCGACAAGTGAGGTGTACGGATACTACAGGAAGACAAGTGAGGTGTGAGGATACTACAGGACGACAATGTAGGTTTTTAGTTACTACAGGACGACAAGTAAGGTGTGATATTAATACAGGACGAGTAAGGTGTAAGGTTACACAGGATGACAAGCGAGGTGTGAGGTTACTAAAGGACGATAATAGGGGTGCTTACTTACTACATAAGTAAATTGTGAAGTTACTAGAGGACGACAAGTGAGTTGTAAGGTTACTACAAGACGACATATGTGGTGTGAGGTTGATATAGGACGACGATAGAGTTGCTTAGTTACTACAGGAAGTCAAGTAAGGTGAGAGGTTACAACAGGACGACAAGTGAGGTTCAAGGTTGCTACAGGAAAACAGGTGAGGTGTGAGGATGATACATTACGACATTAGAGATGTTTAGTAACAACAGGACGGTGAGAAACGTGTGTGGTTACTACAGGACGATAAGTGAGGTGTGAGGACAGTATAGACAGACAAGGAATGTGTAAGGTAACTATAGAACGACAAATGAGGTGTAAGGTTACTAAAGGACCGCAAATGAGGTGTGAGGTTACGACAGGACGGTAAGTGAGGTATAAGGCTAATACAGGACTACAAGTGAAGTGTGAAGTTTCTACGGGATTAGTATAAAGGTGTTTAGTTACTACAGGACTGCAAGTAAAATGTGACGGCAGAACAGGACGACAAGTTAGGTGTAAACTTACAACTGGACGATGAGTGAGGTGTGAGGTTACTACAGGACGGCAATAGAGGTGTTTAGTTACTACAGGACGACAAATGAGTTGTAAGGACACTACAGGACGACAATAGAGGTGTTTAGTTAATACAGGACGAAAAGTATGGTGCGGTGTTATTACAGGACGACAAGTGAGGTGTAAGGTTAATACAGGGCGACAAGTGAGGTTCAAGGTTACTACAGGACGACAAGTGAGGTGTGAGGTTACTACAGGACGATAATAGGGGTGTTTACTTACTCCATGATAACAAGTAAATTGTGAGGTTACTACTGGACGACAAGTGAGTTGTACGGTTATTATAGGACGACATATATGGTGTGAGGTTACATGGCACGAGAATAGAGTTGCTTAGTTACTACAGGACAAGTAAGGTGAGAGGTTGCTACAGGACGACAAGTAGGATGCGAGTTTATTATTGGATGACTAGTGAGGTGTAATGTTACTAGAGGAAGACAAGTGAGATGTGAGGTTGCTACAGGATGACAACATAGGCGTTTATTTACTACATAACGACAAGTAAAGTGTGAGGATAATATAGGACCACAAGTGACGTGTAAGGTTAATACAGAACGAGAATTGAGGTGTGTGGTTACTACAGGACGACACTAGAGGCGTTTAGTTTCTACAGGACGACAAGTAAGGTGTGAGGTTGCTACAGGAGGACAATAGAGGTGTTTGGTTACTACAGGACGACAAGTAAGGTGCGAGGTTACTAAAGGACGACAAATGAAGTGTAAGGTTACTTTAGGATGAGAAGTAAGGTGCGAGGTTACTACAGGAAGACAAGTGAGGTTACAAAAGGAAGACAAGTGAGGTGTGAGGTTACTACAGGATGATAATAGAGGTGTTTAGTTATTACAAGACGGTAAGAAAGGTGAAAGGTCCCTAGAGGACGACAAGTGAAGTGTGAGATTACTACAAGACAACAATAGAGGTTTTTGGTTACTACAGGACGACAAGAAAGGTGTGAAGTTAATACCGGACGACAAGTGAGGTGTAAGGTTGCTACAGGAATGCATTTCAGGTGTGAGGCAACTACAGGACGATAATAGAGGTGTTTACTTACTACAGGAAGAAAAGTAAGGGGGGAGTTTACTAAAGGACGACAAGTGAGGTATGACATTACTAGAGGACGCAAGTGAGGTGTACGATTACTACAGGAAGACAAGTGAGGTGTGAGGTTGCTACAGGAAGAAAATTGAGGTGTATGGGAACTACAGGACGATAATTGAGGTGTGAGGTTACTACAGAACGACAAGAGAGGTGTTGAGTTACTACATGATAAGTAAAGGATCAGGTTACTAAAGGACGACAAGTGAGGTGTAAGGTTACTACAGGACGACAAGTGAGTTTTGAGGTTACTGCAGTAAGACAATAGAGGTGTTTAGTTACTACAGGAAGACAAGCAGGGTGTGAGTTTACTAGTGGACGACAAGTGAGGTGCAAGGTTATTACAGGAAGATTTTTGAGGTATGAGGTTACTGCAGGACGAAAATAGAGGCGTTTAGTTACTACAGGACGACAAGTGAGGTGTGAGGTCGCTACAGGATGACAATAGAGGCATTTGTTTACTACATAACGACAAGTAAAGCATGAGTATAATTCAGGACCTCAAGTGACGTGTAAGGTTACTACAGTACGAGAATTGGTGTGAGGCTACTACAAGACGACAATAGAGGCGTTAAGCTTCTACAGGACGACAAGTAAGGTGTGAGGTTGCTACAGGACGACAATAGAGGTGCTTAGTTATTACAGAACGACAAGTAAGATGCGAGATTATTAATGGACGACAAGTGAGGTGTAATGTTACTACAGGAAGACAAGTGAGGTGTGACGTTGCTGCAGGATGACAACAGAGGCGTTCATTTATTACATAACGACAAATAAAGTGTGAAGATAATACAGGACCACAAGTGAAGCGTAAGGTTACTACAGGACGAGAATTGAGGTGTAAGGTTAGTTCAGGACAAAAATAGAGGCGTTTAGTTTCTACAGGACGACAAGTAAGGTATGAGGTTGCTACAGGACGATAATAGAGGTGTTTAGGTACTACAGGACGACAAGTAAGGTGCAAGGTTACTAAAGGACGACAAGTGAGGTGTGAGGTTACTTTAGGATGAGAAGTGATGCGCGAGGTTACTACAGGACGATAAGTGAAGTGTGAGATTACTACAAGACGACAAAAGAGGTTTTTAGTTACTACAGGACGACAAGAAAGGTGTGAAGTTAATACAGGACGACAAGCGAGGTGTAGGGTTAATACAGGAATGCATGTGAGGTGTGAGGTTATTACAGGACGACAATAGAGGTGTTTAGTTACTGCAGGAAGAAAAGTAAGGAAGGAGGTTACTAAATAACGATGAGTGAGGTGTAACGTTACTAGAGGACGAAAAGTGAGGTGTACGATTACTACAGGACGAAAAGTGAGGTGCGAAGTTACTAAAAGAAGACAAGTGAGGTGTAAGGCTACTACAGGACAATCACTGAGGTGTGAGGTTACTATAGGACGACAATAGAAGTATTTGGTTTTTACAGGACGATAGGTAAGGTGTGAGATTTCTACAGGACAACAAGTGAAATGTAAGGTTACTATAGGACGACATGTGAGGTGTGAGGTTGCTACAGGAAGACAGTAGAGGTGTTGAGTTACTACATGATGATAAATAAAGGTTCAGGTTACCACAGGACGACAAGTGAGTTTTGAGGTTACTACAATAAGACAATAGAGGTGTTTAGTTACTACAGGACGACAAGTAAGGTGTGAGTTTACTAGTGGACGACAAGTGAGGTGTAAGGTTAATATAGGAAGACATGTGAGGAGTGCGGTTACTGCAGGACGATAATAGAGGTGTTTAGTTACTACAGAACGAGTGAGGTGTGAGGTTGCTACAGGATGACAATAGAAGCGTTTAATTAATACATAACGACAAGTAAAGCATGAGGATAATACAGGACTACAAGTGACGTGTAAAGTTACTTCAAGACGAGAATTGAGGTGTGAGGTTACTACGGGACGACAATAGAGGTGTTTAGTTTCTACAGGAAGACAAGTAAGGTGTGAGGTTGCTACAGGACGACAATAGAGGTTTTTAGTTAGTACAGAACGACAAGTAAGGTGCGAGGTTACTAATGGACGACAAGTGAGGTGCAATGTTACTACAAGAAGGCAAGTGAAGTGTGAGGTTGCTACAGGATGACAATAGAGGCGTTTATTTACTACATAACGACAAGTAAAGTGTGAGGATAATACAGGACCACAAGTGATGTGTAAGTTTACTACAGGACGAGAATGGAGGTGTGAGGTTACTTCAGAACAAAAATTACAGGCGTTTAGTTTCTACAGGACAAGTAAGGTATGAGGTTGCTACAGGACGACAATAGAGGTGTTTAGTTATTACATGACGACAGGTAAGGTGCGAGGTTACTAAAGGACCATAAGTGAGGTGTAAGGTTACTTCAGGATGAGAAGTGAGGTGCAAGGTTACTGCAGGACGATAAGTGATGTGTGAGATTACTACAAGACGACAATAGAGGATTTTAGTTACTACAGGACGACAAGAAATGTGTGAAGTTAATACAGGACGATAAGTGAGGTGGAAAGTTACTACAGGAATGCATTTGAGGTGTGAGGTTACTACAGGACGACAATAGAAGTGTTTAGCTACTACAGAAAGACAAGTAAGGTGGTTACTAAATGACGACAAGTGAGGTTTGACGTTACTAGAGGACGAAAAGTGAGGTGTGAGGTTACTACAAGAAGACAAGTGAGGTGTAAGACTACTACAGGACAATAATTGAAGTGTGAGGCTACTATAGGACGACAATAGAGGTATTTGGTTCTTACAGGACGATAGGTAAGAAGTGAGATTACTGCAGGACGACAATTGATATGTAAGGATACTGTAGGACGACAAGTAAGGTGTAAGATTACTACAGGAAGACAATAGAGGTGCTGAGTTACTACATGATAATAAATAAAGGTTCAAGTTACTACAGGATGACAAGTGAGTTTTGAGGTTACTACAATAAGACAATAGAGGTGTTTAGTTACTACAGGACGACAAGTAGGTGTGAGTTTACTAGTGGACGACAAGTGAGGTGTAAGGTTCATATAGGAAGACATGTGAAGTGTGAGGTTACTGCAGGACGTTAATAGAGGTTTTTAGTTACTATAGGACAACAAGTGAGAAGTGAGATTGCTACAGGATGACAATAGAAGCGTTTATTTAATATATAACCACAAGTAAAGTATGAGGATAATACAGGACCACAAGTGACGTGTAAGGTTACTTCAGGACGAGAATTGAGGTGTAAGGTTACTACAGGACGACAATAGAGGCGTTTGGTTTGTACGGGACTACAAGTAAGGTGTGAGGTTGCTACAGGACGACAATAGAGGTGTTTACTTAGTATAAAACGACAAGTAAGGTGCAAGTTTACTACGGACGACAAGTGAGGTGTAATGTTACTACAGGAAAACAAGTGAGGTGTGAGGTTGCTAAAGGATGAGAATAGAGGCGTTTATTTACTACATAACGACAAGTAAAGTGTGAGGATAATACAGAACCACAAGTGAAGTGTAAGGTTACTACAGAACGAGAATTGAGGTGTGAGGTTACTTCAGGACAAAAATAGAAGCGTTTAGTTTCTACAGGACGACAAGTAAGGTATGAGGTTGCTACAGAACGACAAGTAAGGTATGAGGTTGCTACAGGACGACAATAGAGGTATTTAGTTACTACATGACAACAAGTAAGGTGCGAGGTTATTAAAGGACAAGTGAGGTGTAAGGCTACTTCAGGATGAGAAGTGAGGTGCAAGGTTACTTCAGGACGATAAGTGAATTGTGAGATTACTATAAGACGACAATAGAGGTTTTTAGTTACTACAGGACGACAAGAAAGGATTGAAGTCAATACAGGACGACAAGTGAAATGTAAGGTTACTACAGGAATAAATTTGAGGTGAGGTTACTACAGGACGACAATATAGGTGTTTAGTTACTACAGGAAAACAAGTAAGGTGGGAGGTTACTAAATGACGACAAGTGAGGTTTGACGTTACTAGAGGACGAAAAGTTAGGTGTGTGATTACTACAGGACAACGAGTGAGGTGTGTGGTTACTACAAGAAGACAAGTGAGGTGTAAGGCTACTACAGGACGATAGTTAAGGTGTGAGATTATTAAAGGACGAAAAGTGATATGTAAAGTTACTAAAGGACGACAAGTGAGGTATGAGGCTACTACAGGACGACAATAGAGGTGTTGAATTATTACATGATAATAAATAAAGGTTCAGGTTACTACAGGATGACAATTGAGGAGTAAGGTTATTACAGGACGACAAGTGAGTTTTGAGTTTACTACAATAAGACAGTAGAGGTGTTTAGCTACTACAGGACAAGTAAGGTGTGAGTCTACTAGTGGACGACAAGTGAGGTGTGAGGTTACTGCAGGACGAAAAGAAAGGTGTTTAGTTACTATAGGACGACAAGTTAGGTGTGAAGTTGCTACAGGATGAGAATAGAATCGTTTATTTACTACGTAACGACAAGTAAAGTATGAGGATAATACAGGACCACAAGTGACGTGTAAGGTTACTACAGGACGAGAATTGAGGTGTGAGGTTACTACAGGACGACAATAGAGGCGTTTAGTTTCTGCAGGACGACAAGTTAGGTGTGAGGTTACTACTGGACGACAATAGAAGTGTTTAGCTAGTACAGGAGGATAAGTAAGGTGCGAGTTTACTGATGGACGACAAGCGAGGTGTAATGTTACTACAGAAACACAAGTGAGGTGTGAGGTTGCTACAGGATGACAATAGAGGCGTTTATTTACTGCATAACAAGTAAAGTGTGAGGATAATACAGGACTACAAGTGAAGTGTAAGGTTACTACAGGACGAGAATTGAAGTGTGAGGTAACTTCAGGAAGACAATAGAGGCGTTTAGTTTTCACAGGATGACAAGTAAGGTGTGAGGTTGCTACAGGACGACAATAGAGGTGTTTAGGTACTACAGGAAGACAAGTAAGGTGCGAGGTTACTAAAGGACGACAAATGAGGTGTAAGGTTACTTGAGGATGAGAAGTGAGGCGCGAGGTTACTACAGGACGATAAGTGAAGTGTGAGATTACTACAACACGACAATAGAGGTGTTTAGTTAATACAGGACAAGTGAGGTGTAAGGTTTCTACAGGAATGAATTTAAGGTGTGAGGTTACTACAGGACGACAATAGAAGTGTTTAATTACTACAGGAAGACAAAAAAGGTGGGAGGTTACTAAAGGACGACAAGTGAGCTGCGACGTAACTAGAGGACGACAAGTGAGGTGTACGATTACTACAGGACGACAAGTGATGTGTGAGGTTACTATAGGAAGACAAGTGAGGTGTCAGGCTACTACTGGACTATAATTGAGGTGTGAGGTTACTACAGGACGACAATAGAGGTATTTGGTTATTTCAGGATGATAGGTAAGGTGTGAGATTACTACAGGACGACAATAGAGGTATTTGGTTATTACAGGATGATAGGTAAGGTGTGAGATTACTACAGGACGACAAGTGATATGTAAGGTTACTATAGGACTACAAGTCAAGTGTGAGGTTACTGCAGGACGACAATAGAGATGTTGAGTTACTACATAACAAGTAAAGGTTCAGGCTACTACAGGACGACATGTGAGGTGGAAGGTTACTACAGGACAAGTGATTTTGAGGTTACTACAATAAAACAATAGAGGTGGTTAGTTACTACAGGACGACAAGTATGGTGTGAGTTTACTAGTGGACGAGAAATGAGGTGTAAGGTTATTACAGGAGGACACATGAGGTGTTTGGTTACTACAGGACGAAATTAGAGGTGTTTAGTTACTACAGGACGACAAGTGAGGTGTGAGGTTGCTTCAGGATGACAGTAGAGGCTTTCATTTACTACATAAAGACAAGCAAAGTATAAGGATAATACAGGAGCACAAGTGACGTGCAGGTTTACTACAGGACGAGATTTGAGGTGTGAGGTTACTACAGGAAGACAATAGAGACGCTTAATTTCTACAGGACGACAAGCAACATGAGAGGTTGCTACAGGACGACAATAGAGGTGTTTAGTTAGTACAGAACGACAAGTAAGGTGCGAGTTTACTAATAGACGACAAGTGAGGTGTATTGTTACTACAGGAAGACAAGTGAGGTGTGAGGTTGCTACAGGATGACAATAGAGGCATTTATTTACTACTTAACGACAAGTAAAGTATGAGGATATTACAGGACCACAAGTGACGTGTATGGTTACTACAGGTCGAGAATTGAGGTGTGAGTTTACTACGGTACGAGAATAGAGGCGTTTAGTTTCTACAGGACAACAAGTAAGGTGTGATGTTGCTACAGGACGACAATAGAGGTCTTTAGTTACTACTGAATGACAAGCATTGTGCGAGGTTAATAGAGGACGACAATAGAGGTGTTTAGTTACTGAAGGACGATAATAATGTGTGAGGATACTAAAGGTCAACAAGTGAGGTGTAAGGTTACTACAGAAAGACAAGTGAAGCTCAGGTTACTAAAAAGCGACAAGTGAGGTGTTAGTTACTATAGGACGACAAGTAAGGTGTGCGGTTACTGCAAGACGACAGTAGAGGTTTTTAGTTTCTACAGGTCGACAAGTGAAGTGTGCGGTTGTTACAAGACGACAATAGAGGCGTTTAGTTACAATATGACAAGTAAAGTTTGAGGTTAATACTGGACGACAAGTGAGGTGTAAGTTTACTACAGGATGACAAGTGAGGTGTGAGGTTAGTAAAAGACGACAAGTGAGGTATAAGGTTACTACAGGACGACAAGTGAAGATTAAGATTACTACAGGAAGACAAGTGAGGTGTGAGGTTACTACAGAACGACAATTGAAGTGTTAATTTCTACAGGACGGTAAGTGATGTGTGATGTTACTACATGACGACAATAAAGGTGTTTAGTTACTAGTGGAAGACAAGTAACGTAGGAGGTTCCTAAAGGACGACAAGTGAGGTGTAATGTTACTAAAGGAAGGCAAGTAATGCGTGAGGTTGTTATAGGATGACAATAGAGGCGTTTATTTACTACATAACGACAAGTACAGTGTGAGGATAATACAGGACCACAAGTGACGTGTAAGGTTACTACAGGACGAGAATTGAGGTGTGAGGCTACTACAGGACGACAATAGAGGCGTTTATTTTCTACAGGACGACAAATATGGTGTGAGGTTGCTACAGGACGACAATAGAGGTGTTTAGTTACCACAGGACGACGAGTAAGGTGCGAGGTTACTAAAGGACGACAAGTGAGGTGTAAGGTTACTTCAGGATGAAAAGTGATGTGCGAGGTTACTACAGGACAAGTGAGGTGCAAGGTTACTTCAAGACGATGATCTAGATGCGAGTTCAGTTTAGACGACAAGTGAGGTGTCAGATTATTACAGACTGGCAAGTGAGGTGTGAGGATACTACAGAACGTTAAGTGAGGTGTATGACTACTACAGAACAACAAGTGACTTGTGAGGTTACTACAGGACGACAACAGAGGTGTTTAGTTACTACAGGACGACAGGTAAGGTGTGAAGTTACTACAGGACGACAGAAGAGGTGTAAGGATACTACACGACGACAACAGAGGTGTTTAGTTACTAGAGGACAAAAAGTAAGGTGTGATGTTATTACAGGACGACAAGTGAGGTGTAAGGTTAATACAGGACGAGATGCGAGGTGTAAGATTACTACAGGACGATAAGTGAGGTGTGAGGTTACTACAGGACGATAATAGGGGTGTTTACTTACTCCATGCTAAGTAGATTGTGGAGTTACTACAGGACTACAAGCGATTTGTCCGGTTATTACAGGACGACATATGTGGTGTGAGGTTAATATAGCACGACAATAGAGCTGCTTAGTTACTACAGGACGACAAGTAAGGTGAGATGTTGCTACATGACGATAATAGAGGTGTTTATTTACTAGAGGACGACAAGTTAGGTGCGAGTATATTATTGGAAGACTAGTGAGGTGTAATGTTACTACAGTAAGACAAGTGAGGTGTGAGGTTGCTACAGGATGGCAATAGAGGCATTTATTTACTACATAACGACACGTAAAGTGTGATGATAATACAGGACCATAAGTGACGTGTAAGATTACTACAGGATGAGAATTGAGGTGTGAGGTTATTACAGGACGACAATAAAGGCGTTTAGTTTCTACAGGACGACAAGTAAGGTGTGAGGTTGCTACAGGACGACAGTAGAGGTCTTTAGACACTACAGGACGACAAGTAAGGTGCGAGGTTACTAAAGGTCGACAAGTGAGGTGTAAGGTTACTTCAGGATGAAAAGTGAGGTGAGACGATACTAAAGGACGACAAGTGAGGCTACAATAGGAAGACAAGTGAGGTGTGAGGTTACTATAGGATGATAATAGAGGTGTTTAGTTACTACAAGACGGTAAGAGAGGTGTAAGGTTACTAGAGGACGACAAGTGAAGTTTGAGATTACTACAAGACGACAATAGAGGTTTTTAGTTACTACAGGACGACAAGAAAGGTGCGAAGTTAGTACAGGCGACAAGTGAGGTGTAAGGTTACTACAGGAATGCATTTGAGGTGTGAGGTTACTACAGGACGATAATAGAGGAGTTTAGTTACTACAGGAAGACAGGAAAGGTGGGAGGTTACTAAAGGCCGACAAGTGAGGTGTGACGTTACTAGAGGACGCAAGTGAGGTGTACGATTACTACACGACAAGTGAGGTGTACGATTACTACACGACAAGTGAGGTCTGAGGTCACTGCAGGAAGAAAATAGAGGTGTAGGGCTACTATAGGACGATTATTGAGGTGTGAGGTTCCTAAAGGACGATAATAGAGGTATTTGGTTATTACAGGACGATAGGTAAGCTGTGAGATTACTACAGGATGACAAGTGATATGTAAGGCTACTATAGGACGACAAGTGAGGTGTGAGGTTACTACAGGACGACAACAGAGGTGCTGAGTTACTATGATAACAAGTAAAGGTTCATGTTACTACAGGACGACAAGTGCGATGTAAGTTTACTACAAGACGACAAGTGAGTTTTGAGGTTACTACAATAAGACAATAGAGGTGTTTAGTTACTACAGGACGAAGAAGCAAGGTGTGAACTTACTAGTGGACGACAAGTGAAGTGTAAGTTTATTAGAGGAAGACACGTGAGATGTGATGTTACTGCAGGGCGAAAATAGAGGTGTTTAGTTACTGGAGAACGACAAGTGAGGTGTGAGGTTGGTACAGGATGACAATAGAGGCGTTTATTTATTACATAACGACAAGTAAGGTGTGGGCATAATACAGGACCACAAGAGACGTGTAAAGTTACTACAGGACGAGAAATGAGGTGTGAGGTTACTACAGGACAAGAATAGAGGCTATTAGTTTCTAGAGGACGACAAGTAAGGTGTGAGGTTGCTACAGGCCGACAATAGAGGTGTTTAGTTCGTACAGGACGACAAGTAAGGTGCGAGTTTACCATTGGACGACGGATAAGATGTAATGTTACTACAGGAAGAGAAGTTCGGTGTGAGGTTGCTTCAGGATGACAATAGAGGCGTTTATTTGGTACATACGACAAATAAAGTGTGAGGATAATACAGGACCACAAGTTATGTGAAGGTCACTATAGGACAAGATTTGAGGTGTGAGGTTACTTCAGGACGACAATAGAGGCGTCTAGTTTCTACAGGACGACAAGTAAGGTGTGAGGTTGCTACAGGACGACAATAGATGTGATTAGTTACTACAGGACGACAAGTAAGTTGCGAAGTTACTAAAGGACGGCAAGTGAGGTATAAGTTTACTTCAGGACGAGAAGTGAGGTGCGAGGTTACTACAGAACGTTAAGTGAAATGTGAGATTATTAAAAGACAACAATAGAGGTTTTTAGTTACTACAGGACGACAAGAAATGAGTGAAGTTAATACAGGACAACAAGTGAGGTGTAAGGTTACTACAGGAATACATTTGAGGTGTGATGTTACTACAGGACGAAAATAGAGGTGTTTAGTTACTACAGGAACATAAGTAGGATATGTTACTATAGGACGACAAGTGAGGTGTGACGTTACTAGAGGACGAAAAGTGAGGTGTAAGACTACTACAGGACAACAAGTGAGGTGTGAGGTTACTACAGGAAGACAAGTAAGGTGTAAAGCTACTACAGGACGATAATTGAGGTGTGAAGTTACTACAGAACGACAACAGAGGTATTTGGTTATTACAAGACGATAGGTAAGGTCTGAGATTACTACAAGACAAGTGATATATATATAAGGTTACTATAGGGCGACAAATGAGGTTTGAAGTTACTACAGGACAACAATAGAGGTGTTGAGTAACTACATGATAAGTAAAGGTTCAGGTTACTATAGGACGACAACTGAGGTGTAAGGTTACTACAGGACGACAAGTGAGTTTTAAGGTTACTGCAATAAGACAATAGAGATGTTTAGTTACTACATGACAAGTAAGTTGTGAGTTTACTAGCAGACAGGTGAGGTGTAAGGTTATTACAGGAAGACAAGTGAGGTGTGAAGTTACTGCAGGACGAGAATAGAGGTGTTTAGCTGCTACAGGACGACAAGTGAGGTTTGAGGTTGCTGAAAAATGACAATAGAGGCGTTTATTTACTACAAAACGACAAATATGAAGATAATACAGGACCACAATTGACGTCTAAGGTTACTACAGGACGAGAATTGAGGTGTGAACTTACTACAGGACGACAATAGAGGCATTTAGTTCCTACAGGACGACAAGTAAGGTGTGAGGTTGCTACAGGACGACAATAGAGGTGTTTAGTTAGTACATGACGACAAATAAGGTGCGAGTTTACTAATGGAAGACAAGTGAGGTGTATTGTTACTACCGGAAGACAAGTGAGGTGTGAGGTTGCTACAGAATGACAATAGAGGCGTTTATTTACTACATAACGACAAGTAAAGTGTGAGGATAATACAGGACCACAAGTAACATACAATGTTACTACAGGATGAGAATTGAGGTGTAAGGATACTACAGGACGAAAATAGAGGTGTTTAGTTACTACAGGACGACAAGTAAGGTGCCAGGTTACTAAAGGACGACAAGTGAGGTGTGAGGTTACTACAGGACGACAATAGAGGTGTTTAGTTACTACAGGGCGGCAGGTAAGGTGTGAAGTTACTACAGCACGACAAGTGAGGCGTAAGTATACTACAGGAAGACAAGTGAGGTGTGAGGTTACTACAGGACGACAATAGAGGTTTTTAGTTACTACAGGAAGACAAGTAAGGTGTGATGTCATTACAGGACGACAAGTACGGTGTAGAGTTACTACAGGACGACAACAGAGGTGTGAGGTTACTACAGGACGATAATAGGGGTACTTACTTACTACATTATAACAAGTAAATTGTGAGGTTACAAAAGGACGGCATATGTGGTCTGAGATTAATATAGGACGGCAGTAGAGTTGCTTAGTTACTCCAGGACGTCAAGTAAGGTGAGAGGTTACTACAATACGACAAGTGAGGTGCAAGTTTACTACTGGAAAACAGCTGAGGTGTGAGGTTGATACATTACGAGAATAGAGATGTTTAGTAACTACAGGACGATAAGAGACGTGTGAGGTTACAACAGGACTATAAGTGAGGTGTGCGGTTACTACAGGACGGTAAGTTAGGTGTAAGGCAATTTAGGACTACAAGTGAAGTGTGAGGTAACTACGAGATGACAATAAAGTTGTTTAGTTATTACAGGACGACAAGTAAAGTGTGACGGTACCACAGGACGATAAGTTAGGTGTAAAGTTACTACAGGACGAAGAGTGAGGTGTGACGTTACTACAGGACGTCAATAGGGGTGTTCAGTTACTACAGGACGACAAGTAAGGTGTGAGGTTACTGCAGGACGAGAAGTGAGTTTTATTGTTACTACAGGACGACAAGAGAGATATTAGGTTTCTAGAAGTCGATAAAAGAGGTTTTTTGTTAGTACATGGCGACAAGTATTGTGTGAAGTTATAAGAAGTCGACAAGTGAGGTGTAAGGTTGCTACTCGTCTGCACGTGAGGTGTGAGGTTACTACAGGACGAAAATAAAGGTGTTTAGGTAATACATGACAACAAGTAAAGTGTGAGGTTTGTAGAGGAAGGCAAGTGAGGTGTAAAGTTACTAAAGGACAACAAATGAGGTGTAAGGTTACGCAAGGGCGACAAGTAAGGTGTTAGGTTACTAGATGACGTAAGTGAGGTGTAAGGTTGCTACAAGAGGACAGGTGAGGTGTGAGGTTACCGCAAAATGACAATTAAGGTGTTTAGTTACAACAGGATGACACGTAAGGTGTGAGGTTACTACAGGACGACAATAGAGGTGTTTAGTTACTACAAGACGACAAGTTGAAAAGTGAGGTGTCTTGTTACTACAGGACGACAAGTGAGGTGTGAGGTTATCACAGGACGGCAATAGAGATGTTTAGTTATTACATGACGATAAGTAAAGTGTGAGGTTACTAGAGGACGAAAATTGAGGTGTAAAGTTACCACAGGACGACAAGTAAGGTGCAAGGTTACTAAAAGACAACAAGTGAGGTGTAAGGTTACTTCAGGATGAGAAGTGATGTGCGAGGTTACGACAGGACGACAAGTGAGGTGTAAGGCTACTACAAGACAAGTGAGGTGTAAGGTTACTACAGGACGATAATCGAGGTGTGAGGTCAGTTCAGAACGACAAGTGACGTTTAAGAATATTTCAGGCCGGCAAGTGAGATGTGAGGATACTACATGACGTTAAGTGATGTGTTTGATTACTACAAGACGGCAAGTGAGGTTTGAAGTTGCTACAGGAAGACAACAGAGGTGTTTAGTTAATACAGGAAGACAGGTAAGGCGTGAAGTTTACTACAGGACGACAAGTGAGGTGTAAGGATACTACAGGACGAAAATAGAGGTGTTTAGCTACTACAGGACGACAAATGAGGTGTAAGGTTATTACAGAACGTCAAGTGAGGTGTGAGGTTGCTACAGGACGATGATAGGGGTGTTTACTTACTCCATGATAACAAGTAAATTGTGAAGTTACTAGAGAACGACAAGTGAGTTGTAGGGTTATCACAGGGCGACAAATGTGTTGTGAGGTTAATATAGGACGACATTAGAGTTGCTTTGTTACTACAGGACGACATGTAAGGTGAGAGGTTGCTACAGGACGATAATAGAGGTGTTTAGTTACTATAGTACGACAATTAAGGTGCGAGTTTACTAATGGACGACAAATGAGGTGTAATGTTACTACAGGAAGACAAGTGAGGTGTGAGGTTGCTATTGGATGACAATAGAGGCGTTTATTTACTAAATAACGACAAGTAAAGTGTGAGGATAATGCAGGACCACAAGTGACGTGTAAGGTTACTACAGGACGAGAATTGAGGTGTGAGGTTACTACAGGACGACAATAGAGACGTTTAGTTTCTACAGGACGACAAGTATGGTGTGAGGTTCCTACAGGACGACAATAGAGGTGTTTATTTACTACCGTAGAGTGCGAGGTTACTAAAGGACGACAAATGAGGTGTAAGGTTACTTCAGGATGAGATGTGAGGTTACAACAGGGAGACAAGTGAGGTTAGAGGTTACTACAGAATGATAATAGAGGTGATTAGTTACTATAAGACGGTAAGAGAGATGTAAGGTTACTAAAGGACGACAAGTAAAGTGTGAGATTACTACAAGACGACAATAAAGTTTTTAGTTATTACAAGACAAGAAAGGTGTGAAGTTAATACAGGACGACAAGTGAAGTGTAAGGTTACTACAGGAATGTATTTGAGGTGTGAGGTTACTGCAGGACGAAAACACAGATGTTTAGTTACTACAGGAAGACAAGTAAGGTGGGATGTTACTATCGGACGACAAGTAAGGTGTCAGGATAATACAGTGAGGTGTGACGTTACTAGAGGACGTAAAGTGAGGTGTACGATTATTACAGGACGACAAGTAAGGTGTGAGGTTACTACTGGAAGAAAATTGAGGTGTACGGCTACTACAGGACGATAATTGAGGTGTGAGCTTACTACAGGACGACAGCAGAAGTATTTGGTTATTACAGGACGATAGGTAAGGTGTGAGATTACTACAGGACGACAAGTGATATGTAAGGTTACTATATGACGACAAGTAAGATGTGAGGTTACTACAGGACGACAATGGAGGTGTTAGGTAACTACATGATAACATGTAAAGGTTCAGGCTACTACAGGACGACAAGTGAGTTTTGAGGTTACTACAATAAGACAACAGAGGTGTTTAGTTGCTAAAGGAGGAAAAGTGAGGTGCGAGTTTACTAGTGGACGACAAGTGAGGTGCAAGTTTATTACAGGAAGACAAGTGAGGAGTGAGGTTACTGCATGACGAAAAATGAGGTGTTTAGTTACTACAGGACGACAAGTGAGGCGTGAGGTTGCTACAAGATGACAATAGACGCGTTTATTTACTACATAACAACAAGTAAAGTGTGAGGATAATATAGGACCACAAGTGACGTGTAAGGTTACTACAGGACGAGAAATGAGGTGTAAGGTTAGTACAGGACGACAATAGAAGTGTTTATTTACTATAGGACGACAAGTAAGGTGTAATGTTATTACTAATGGACGAAAAGTGAGGTGTAAGGTTACTACAGGAAGACAAGTGAGGTGGAGGTTACTACAAAACGGCAAGTTAGGTGTTTAGTTACTTCAGGACAACAAATAAGGTGAGGTTACTGCAGGACGAAAATAGAGGTGTTTAGTTAGTACAGGATGACAAGTATAGTGTGACGGCATTACAGGACGACAAGTTAGGTGTAAGGTTACTACAGGACGAAGAGTGAGGTGTGACGTTACTAAAGGATGACAATAGAGTTGTTTAGTTAGTACAGGACGACAAGTAAGGTTTGAGGTTACTAGAAGATGACAAGTGATGTGTATGGTTACTACAGGAGGATAAGTGAGGTGTGAGGTTACACCAAGATGACAAGTGAAGTGTGAAGTTACTATTAGACGACAATAGAGGTTTTTAATTGCTATAGGACGACAAGTGAAGTATGAGGTTACAACAGGAAGACAAGTGAGGTGTGAGGTTACTACGGGAGGATAATAGAGGTGCTTAGTTACTACAAGACGGTAAGAGAGGTCTCAGGTTACTAGAGGACGACAAGTGAGGTGTAAGATTACTAGAGGCCGACAAGCGAGGTGTGAGGATACTACAGGACTGTAGGTGAGGTGTTAGCTTACTACAGAACGATAAGTGAGGTGTGAGGTTACTATAGGACGAAAATAGATGTGTATAGTTACTACAGGACGACATGTAATGTGTGAGGTTACTAAAGAATGACCAGTGAGGTGTAAGGATACTACAGGACGACAAGTGAGGTGTGAGGTTTTTCACAGGACGGCAATTGAAGTGTTTATTTACTATAGGACGGCAAGTAAGGTGTAATGTTATTACAGGACGGCAAGTGAGGTGTAAGGTTACTACTGGACGACAAGTGAGGTGTGAGATTACTACAGGATGACAAAGAGGTTTTCAATTACAATATGATAGCAAGTAGAGTGTGATGTTACCACAAGACGACAAGTGAGGTGTATAGTTACTACAGGACGACATGTGTGGTGTGAGGCTACTACAGGACGACATTAGAGGTGTTTAATTACTACAGGACGACAAGTAAGGAGGGAGGTTACTACAGGACGTCAATAGAGGTGTTTAGTTACTACAGGTTGATAAGTAAGGTGAAAGGTTACCACAGGACGACAAGTGAGGTGCAAGGTTACTATAGGATGACATGTGAGGTTAATTCATTACGACAGTAGAGATGTTTAGTTACAACAGTACCACAAGAAAGGTGTGAGGTTACTACAGGACGACACGTGAGGTGTGAGGACACTGCAGACCGAGACGGGAGTTGTAAGGTAAGTATAGAACGAAAAGTGAGGTGTAAGGTTACTACAAGAGAGTAAGTGAGGGGTAAGGTTACTTCAGGACGGTAAGTGAGGTGTAAGGTTAATACAGGACTACAAGTGAAGTGTGAGTTTACTACTGAATGGAAATAGAGGTGTTTAGTTACTATAGGACGACAAGTAATGTGTAAGGGTACTACAGGACGAAACATTAGGTGTAAGATTACTACAAGACGACAGGTGAGGTTTAAGGTTACTACAGGACGACAATAGAGGTGTTTAGTGACTATAGAACGACAAATAAGGTGTGAGGTTACCACAAGACGACAAATTAGGTGTAAGGTTACTACAGAAAGATACGTGAGGTGTGAGGTTACTACAGGACGAATATACAGGTGTTAGATTGCTGTAGGACAACATGTGAGGTGTGAGGTTACACCAGGACGACATGTGAGGTGTGAGGTTACTACAGGACGATAAGTGAGGAGTGTTGATACTAAAGAACGACAATTTAGGTGTGAGGTAAATTCAAAACTACAAGTGAGGTTTGACGTTATTACAGAACAACAAGTGAGATGTGAAGTTACTTCAGGACAAGTGAGTTGTGAGGTTACTACAGGAAGGCAAATGAGATGTGAAGTTACTGTAGGACGACAATAGAGGAATTAATGACTACAGGACGGCAAATAACGTGTGAGGTTACTGCAGGACGGCAAGTGAGGTGTAAGGTTACTAAAGGACGGCAAGTGATGTGTGAGGTTACTACATGACGACGATAGATGTGTTTAGTTACTACATGACGACAAGTAAATTGTGAGGTTGATACAGGACGATAAGTGAGGTGTAAGGCTACTACAGGATTAAAAGTGAGGTGTGCGGATACTGAAGGACGACAAGTGAGGTGTATAGTTACTTCAACGACAAGTGAGGTGAGGTTACTACAGGACGACAAGTGAGGTGTAAGGCTACTACATGAAGAAAAAGTGAGGTGTGAGATTACTAAAGGACGACAATAAAGGTGCTTAATTACTACAGGACGACAAGTAAGGTGTGAGGATACTAGAGGACGTCAATAGAAGCGCTTATTTACTACAGGACGACTAGAAAGGTGTGAGGTTATTGCAGGACGACAAGTGATATGTAAGGTTTGTACAGGTAGACAAGTGAGGTGTGAGGTTACTACAAAACGACAAGTGAAGTGTTTAGCTACTACAGGACGGCAAGTAAGGTGTGAGGTTACTGCAGGACGACAATAGAGGTGTTTATTTACTACAGGACGACAAGTGAGGCGTGAGGTTGCTACAGGACGATAATATGGGCGTTTAGTTACTACATGTCGACAAGTAAAGTATGAGGTTAATACAAGACGACAAGTGAGGTGCGAGGTTACTACAGGACGACAATAGAGGTATTTAGTTTCTATAGGACAACAAGTAAGGTGTGAGGTTACTACAGGACGATAATAGAGGTATTTAGTAACTACAGGACGACAAGTTAGGTGTGAGGTTACTACAGGACGACATGTGAGTTGTAAGGTTACTGCAGGAAAACAAGTGAGGTGTGAGGTTACTACAGGACGACAACAGATGCGTTTAGTTACTACATAACGAAAAGTAAAGTGTGAGTTTAGTACAGGAAGAAAAGTGAGGTGTGTGATTACTCCAGGACGATAAGTGAGGTGTGAGGTTACTACAGGTCGACAATATAGGTGTATAGTTACTACACAACGACAAGTAAAGTGTGAGGTTACTACAGAACGACAGGTGAGGTGTAAGGTTACTAGATGACGATAAGTTAGGTATGAGGTTATTAAAGGGCGACAATAGTTGTGTTTAGTTAAAACAGGACGACAAGTGAGGTGTAAGGTTACTACAGGATTACAAGTGAGCTGAGAGGTTACTACAGGACGACAAGTGAAGTGTAAGGTTACTACAGGACGACAAGGGAAGTGTGGGGTTACTACTGAACGACAATAGAAGTTTTTAGTTACTACTGGACAAGTATGGTGTGGGGTTACTATAGGACAATAGAGGTGTTTAGTTACTACAGGACGACAAGTAATGTGTGAGGTTACTACTGGACGACAAGTGAGCTGCAAGGTTATACAAGAAGTAAGGTGAGGTGTGAGGTTACTACAAATGACAATAGAGGTTTTTAGTTATTACAGGACGAAAGAAAGGTGTGAAGTTACTATAGGACAAGTAAGATGTAGGATTACTACAGGACGACACGTTAGGTGTGAGGACACTACAGACTGACAAGAGAGGTGTAAGGTAACTACATAACGACACGTGAGGTGTAAGGTTACTACAGGACGGCAACTGAAGTATGAGGATACTACAGAACGACAATATAGGTGTTTAGTTCCTACAGGACGAGAAGTATAGCGTGAGGTCACTACAGGACGACAAGTGAGGTGTAAGGTTACTACAGGAAGACAAGTGAAGTGTGAGGCTAGTACAGTACGATAATAGAGTGTTTAGTTACTGCATGACGACAAGGTTTGAGGTTACTACAGGACGTCAAGTGAGGTGTTTGGTTACTACAGGTTGACAAGTAAGGTGTGAGGCTACTACAGGACGACATTAGAGGTGTTTAGTTACTATATGATGACAAGTAAACTGTGAGCTTACTGCAGGGCGAAAAGTAAGTTTTAAGGTTAGCAGAGGAGGAGCAATAAGGTGTGAGGTTACTTAAGGACGACAATAGAGATGTTTAGTTACTAGGACGATAAGTAAGGGGTGATGTCACTATAGGATGGCAATACAGGTGTTTAGTTACTACAGGTCGACAAGTAAGGTATGAGGTTAATTCAGGAGGACAGTTGAGGTGTAAGGTTACTACAGGAAGGCATTTGAGGTGTGAGGTTAGTACAGGACGACAATAGAGGTGTTTAGTTAGAAAAGGACGACAAGTAAGGTGTGAGGTTACTACAAGACGACAAGTGAGGTGTAGGGTTATTTCAGGACAAGTGAGGTGTGAGGTCACTAGAGGACGGTAAGTGAGATGTAAGGTTACTACAAGACGACATGTGAGGTGTAAAGTTATTTAAGGACGAGAAGTGAGATGTAAGGTTACTATAGGACGAGAAGTGAGGTTTGAGGATACTCCACGACATTAAGTGAGGAGGAAAGATACTACAGGACGACAAGTGAGGTGTGAGGTAATTACAGGACGACAGGCAACGTGTGAGTTTACTACAGGACAACAAGTGAGGTGTAAGGTTACTACAGGACGACAAATGAGGTGTGAGTTTACTACAATACGACAATAGAGAGGTTTATTTACTTCAGAACGACAATTAGGGTGTGATATTACTACTGGATGATAAGTGAGTTGAAAAGCTACTACAGAAGGACATCTGAAATGTGAGGTTACTACAGGACGATAAGAGAGGTGTTTAGTTACTACATGATAACAAGTAAAGTGTGAGGTTACTGCAGGACGAGAAATGATGTGTAAGGTTACTACAGGACGACAAGTGAGGTGTGAGGATACTACAGAACGACAATAGAGGTTTTTAGTTGCTACATAGCGACAAGTAAGGTGTGAGGCTCCTACAGGACAAGTGAGGTGCAAAGGTTACTACAGGAAGACAGGTGAAGTGTGACGTTACTACAGGACGTCAAGAAAGGTGTGAGGGTACTACAGAAAGATAAGTGACGTGTGAGGTTGCTACAGGACGACAATAGAGGTGTTTAGTTACTAAAGAACGACAAGTAAGGCGTGAGGTTACTACAAGTTAGATGGAAAGTTACTACAGTAAGATAAGTGAGGTGTGATGTTACTACAGGACGAAAATAGATATGTTGAATTGCCATAGGACAACAAGTCAGGTGTTAGGGTACACCAGGACGACAAGCGAGGTTTCAGGTTACTACAGGACCATATATGAGGAGTGTGCATACTAACGATCGACAAGTTAGGTGTGATGTTAATTCAAAACGACAAGTGAGGTTTGAGGTTATTACAGAAAAACAAATGAGATGCCTGGTTACTAAAGGAAGGCAAGTGATTTCTGAGGTTAATACAAAACAGCAAGTGAGGTGTGAGATTAATTCAGGACGACAAAGGAATTGTGAGTTTACTATAAGAACACAAGTGAGGTGTAAGTTTACTACAGGACGACAATAAAGGAATTATATTACTATAGGACGACAAGTAAGGTGTGCGGTTACTGCAAGATGACACGTGAGGTGAAAAGTTACTACAGGACGGCAAGTGATGTGTGAGGTTGCTACAGGACGACAATCGTTGTGCTTAGTTACTACATGACGTCAAATAAATTGTGAGGTTACTACAGGACGACAAGTGACGTGTAAGGTTGCTACAGGGAGACAGTTGATGTGTGAGGTTTCTAAAGGATGACAATAGAGGAGTTTAGTTACTATAGGACAATAAGTGAGGAGTAAGGTTATTAGAGGTCGAGAAGTGAAGTGTGATGTTACTACAGGACGAGAATAGAGGTGTTTAGTTGCTACATTATGACAAGTAAGGTGTGAGGTTAATACAGAACAACAAGTGAGGTTTAAGATTACTACAGGAAGACATTTGAAGTGTGACGTTACTACAGGACGATAATGGAGGTATTTAGTTATTACAGGACGGTAAGTGAGGAGTAAGGCTACTAGAGAACAACAATTGAGATGTAAGGTTACTACGGGACGACAAGTGAGGTGTAAGGTTACTACAGGACGAAAATAGAAGCGTTTAGTTACTACAGGACAACAAGTAAGGTGTGAGATTACTACAGGACGATAAGTGAGGTGTAAGGTTACTACAGAAAGACAAATGTGGTGTGACGTTACTACATAACAATAATGGAGGTGTTTAGTTATTACAGGACGGTAAGTGAGGTGTAAGGTTACTAAAGGATAACAAGTGAAGTGTGAGGTTATTACAGGACGATAAGAGAGGTGTTTATTTACTACAGGACGACAAGTAAGGTGTGAGGTTAATACAGGACGACAAGTGAGGTGTAAGGTTACTACAGGAAGGCATTTGAGGTGTGAGGTTACTACAGGACGACAATAGAGGTGTTTAGTTTCTATAGGACGACAAGTAAGGTGTGAGGTTACTACAGAGCGTTAATAAAGGTTTTTAGTTACTACATGACAACAAGGTGTGTGGTTACTATAAGACGACAAGTGAACTGTAAGGTTACTACAGGAAGTCAAGTGAGGTGTGAGGTTACTACAGGATTACAACAGATGTCTCTAATTGCTACATAACGATAAGAAAAGTGTGAGGTTACTTCAGAATGAAAAGTGAGGCGTGAGATTACTACAGGATGAAAAGTAAGGTGTGAGGTAACTACAGGACGATAAGGGAGGTGTGGGGTTACTACAGTACGATAACAGAGGTGTTTAGTAACGGCATGACGACAAGGTTTCAGGTTACTACAGGACGTCAAGTGAGGTGTATGGTTACTACAGGTCGACAAGTGATGTGTGAGGTTACTACAGGACGACATTATAGGTTTTTAGTTACCACATGACACGTAAACTTTATGCTTACTGCAGGACGAAAAGTGAGTTTTTAGGTTACCAGGGAAAATGACGTGTGAGGTTACTTTAGGATGAAAATAGGGATGTTCAGATGCTACAGGACTATAAGTAAGGTGTGATGTCAGTACAGGACGGCAATAGAAGTGTTTATTTACTACAGGACGATAAGTAAGGTATGAAGTTAATTCAGGAGGACAAGTGAGGTGTAAGGTTACTACAGGAAGACTTTTGAGGTGTAAGGTTAGTACAGGACGACAATAGAGGTGTTTAGTTACTACACAACATCAAGTAAGGTGTGAGGCTACTACAGAACGACGAGTGAGGTGTACAGTTTCTAAAGACGACAAGTGAGGTGTAAGGTTACTTCAGGACGACAAGTGAGGTGTGAGCTCACTACAGGACGGCAAGTAAGATGTATGGTTTCTACAGTGCGACAAGTGAGGTGTAAGGTTACGTTAGGACGACAAGTGAGGTGTAAGGTAACTACAGGACGACAAGTGAGGTGTGAGGACACTACAGGACATAAAGTGAAGTGCAAAGATACTACAGGACGACAAGTGAGATGTGAAGTAATTACAGGATGTCAATGGAGGTGTTTAGTAACTACAGGACGACAGGTAAGGTGTGAAGTTACTACAGGATAACAAATGAGGTGTAAGGTTACTACAAGAAGACAAATGCGGTGTGAGGTTACTACAGAACGACAATAGGGGGGTTTATTTGCTTCAGGACGACAATTAAGGTGTGATGTTACTACAGGATGACAAGTAAGTTGCAAGATTACTACAGGACGACAAATGAGGTGTGAGGTTTCTACAGGACGGTAATAGAGGTGTTTAGTTACTACATGCTAACAAGTAAAGTGCGAGGTTATTACAGGACGAAAAGTGAGATGTAAGGTTACTACAGGACGACAAGTGATTTGTGAGGTTACTACAGAACGACAATAGAGGTGTTAATTACTACAGGACGACACGTAAGGTGTGAGGTTATTACAGGACAACAATAGAGGTGTTTAGTTACCATAGGACGACATATAAGGTGTGTAGTTACTACAGGATGACATATAAGGTGTGAAGTTACTACAGGACGGTAAGTGAGGAGTAAGCTTACTAAAGGTCGATAATTGAGGTGTAAGGTTGCTACAAGCCGACAAATGAGGTGTAAGGTTACTACAGGACGAAAACAGAGGTGTTTAGTTACTACAGGACGATGAGTAAGGTGTAAGACTACTACAGGAAGACATGTGAAGTGTGACGTTACTACAGGACAATAATGGAGGTGTTTAGTTACTACAGGACAGTAAGTGAGGTGTAAGGTTACTAGAGGATGACAAGTGAGGTGTGAGGTTACTACAGGACGGTAATAGAGGTTTTAGTTACTACAGGACAACAAGTAAGGTGTGAGGTTAATACAAGACTACATGTGAGGTGTAAGGTTACTACAGGAAGGTTTTTGAGGTATGAGGCTACTACAAGACGACAATAGAGGTGTTCAGTTACTACAGGACGACAAGTAAAGTGTGAGGTTACCACAGGATGATACGTGAGGACAAATATTACTACAAGACGACAAGTGAGGTGTAAGGTTACTTCAGGACGACTAGTAAGATGTCAGGTCATTAAAGAACGACATGTTAGGTGTAAGATTACTACAGGACTGAGTGAGGTGTGAAGATCTTACATTACGGTAAGTGAGGTGTAAGGTCACTACAGGACGACAAGTGACGTGTGAGGTTACTACAGGACGACAATAGAGGTGTTGAGTTACTTCAGAGCGACAAGTAAGGTGGGAGGTTACTACAGGATGACCAGTGAGGTGTAAGGTTACTACAGGAAGACATCTGAAAGTGTGACGTTACTATAGGACGATAATAGAAGTGTTTAGTTACTACAGGACGGTAAGTAAGGAGTAAGGTTACCAGAGGACGACAATTGAGGTATAAGGTTGCTACAGGAAGACAAGTGAGGTGTAAGGTTGCTACAGGACGACAAGTGAGGTGTGACGTTACTACAGGACAATAATGGAGATGTTTAGTTACTAGAGGACGGCAAGTGAGGTGCAAGGTTACTAGAGGATGACAAGTAAAGTGTAAGGTTACTACAGTACGATAATTGAGGTGTTTAGTTACTACAGCACGACAAATGATATGTGAGGTTAATACAGAACGACACGTGAGGTGTAAGGTTACTACAGGAAGACATTTGAGGTGTGAAGTTACTACAGGACGACAAATAAGGTGTGAGGTTACTACAGGATGATAAAGAGGTGAAATGTTACTGCAAGACGACAAGTGAGGTGTAAGGTTACTTCAGGACACTAGTAAGATGTCAGGTTATTAAAGAACGACAAATGAGGTGTAAGATTACTACAAGACGGCAAGTGATGTGTGAAGTTACTACAGGACGATAAGTGAAGTGTGAAGTTACTACAGGACGACAATAGAGGTGTTAAGTTACTTCAGGGCGACAAGTAAGGTGGGAGGCTACTAAAAGATGACAAGTAAGGTGCAAGGCTACTACAGGACGACAAGTGAGGTGTGAGGTTACTACAGGACGACAAGTGAGGTGTGAGATTTTTACAGGAAGACAATAGAGGTGCTTAGTTACTAGAGGACAAGTAAGGTTTGAGGTTACCAGAGGACGACAATAGAGGTGTTTATTTACTACAATACGACAAGTAAGGTGTGAGGTTACTGCAGGACAACAGATGAGGTGTAAGGTTAGTAAAGGAAGACAAGTGAAGTGTTAGGTTACTACAGGACGACAAGTAAGGTGTGAGGTTACTGCAGGACGACAAGAGAGGTGTTCAGTTACTACAGGACCACAAGTTAGGTGTGAGGTTGCTACAGTACGACAATATAGGTGTTTAGATACTACAGGACGACAAGTAAAATATGAGGTTAATACAGGACAAGTGAGGTGTGAGATTACTACAGGACGACAAAAGAAGTGTTTAGTTTCTATAGGACGACAAGTAAGGTGTGAGGCTACTACAGAACGAAAATAAAAGTTTTTAGTTACTAAATGACAACAAGTAAGATGTGTGGTTACTATACGACGACAAGTGAGTTTTAAGGTTACTAATGGAAGACAAGTGATGTGTGGTTACTACAGGACGACAACAGATGTGTCTAGTTGCTATATGACGATAAGTAAAGTGTGAGGTTACTTCAGGACGAAAAGTGAGGTGTGAGCTTACTATAGGACGAAAAGTGAGGTGTGAGGTTAGTAGAGGACGACATGGGAGATGTGAGGTTAATACAGTACAATAATAGAGGTGTTTAGTAAATGCATAACGACAAAGTTTAAGGTTACCAAAGGACGTCAAGTGAGGGGTATGGTTACTACAGGTCGACAAGTGAGGTGTGATGTTACTACAGGACGACAATAGAGGTGTTTAGTTACTACATGACGACAATTAAACTCTGAGCTTACTACAGAACGAAAAGTGAGTTGTAAGGTTACTAGAGGAAGAGAAATGACGTGTGAGGTTAATTCAGGACCACAATAGAGATGTTTAGTTACTACAGGACGATAAGTAAGGTGTGATGTCGCTACAGGACGGCAATAGAGGTTTTTATTTACTACAGGACGACAAGTAAGGTATGAGGTTAAATCAGGAGGACAAGTGAGGTGTAAGGTTACTACAGGAAGACATTTGAGGTGTAAGGTTATTACAGAACGACAATAGAGGTGTTTACTTACTACACAACGTCAAGAAAGGTGTGAGGTTATTAGAGGACGACAGTAAAGGTGTTTATTTACTACAGGACGACAAGTAAGGTAGGAGGTTACTGGAGGACGACAATTGAGGTGTAAGGTTAGTACAAGAAGACAAATGAGGTGTAAGGTTATTACTGAAAGCCAAATGAGGTTTTCAGTTACTACAGGATAAGTAAGGTGTGAGGTTACTACAGGACGTCAATAGAGGTGTTTAGTTACTACATGACGACAAGTAAACTTTGAGCTTACTATATAAAGAAAAGCAAGTTTTAAGGTTAATAGAGGAAGGGAAATGACGTGTGAGGTTACTTCAGTACGACAATAGAGATGTTTAGTTACTACAGGACGATAAGGAAGGTGTGATGTCACTACAGGACGGCAACAGAGGTGTTTACTACAGGACAAGAAGTAAAGTATGAGGTTAATTCAGGAGGACAAGTGAGGAGTAAGGTCACTACAGGAAGACATTTGAGGTGTGAGGTTAGCATAAGACGAAAATAGAGGTGTTTACCTACTACACAACGTCATGTAAGGTGCGAGGTTACTAGAGGACGACAATAGAGGTATTTATCTATTACAGAACGACAAGTTAGGTGGGAGGTTACTACAGAACGACAAGTGAGGTGTAAGGTTAGTAAAAGGAGACAAGTGGGGTGTGAGGCTACTACAAAAAGCCAAGTGAGGTGTTTAGTTACTGCAGGACAAGTAAGGTATGAGGTTACTACAGGACGACAATGGAAGTGTTTAGTTACTACAGGACGACAAGTGAGGTGTGAGTTTGATACAGGACGAAAATATAGGCGTTTAGTTACTACTAGGCGACAAGTAAAGTATCAGGTTAATAAGGATGACAAGTGAGGTGTGAGTTTACTACAGGACGACAATAGAGGTGTTTAGTTTCTATAGGACTACAAGTAAGGTGTGAGGTTGCTACAGAAAGATAATAAAGGTTTTTAGTTACTACATGACAACAAGTAAGGTGTGTGGTTATTATAGGACAAGTGAATTATAAAGTTACTACAGAAAGACAAGTGAGGTGTGAGCTTACAACAGGACGACAACAGATGTGTCTAATTGCTACATAATGATAAGTAAGGTGTGAGATTACTTCAGGATGAAAAGTGAGGTGTGAGATTACTACAGGACGAAAAGTGAGGTGTGAGGCTACTACAGGACGACAAGGTAGGTGTGAAGTTACTACAGTAAGATAATAGAGGTGTTTAGTAACTGCATGACGAAAAGGTTTGAGGTTACTACAGGACGTCAAGTGAGGTGTATGGTTATTACAGGTCGACAAGTGAGGTGTGAGGTTAGTACAGGACGACATTAGAGGTTTTTAGTTACTACATGACAAATAAACTTTGAGCTTACTACAGGACGAAAAGTGAGTTTTTAGGTTACCAGAAGAAGAGAAATGACGTGTGAAGCTACTTCAGGACGACAGAGATGTTTAGTTACCACAGGACGATATGTAAAGTGAGATGTCACTACAGGATGGCAATAAAAGTGTTTATTTACTACAGGACGACAAGTAAGGTATGAGGTTAATTCAGGAGGACAAGTGAGGTGTAAGGTTACTACAAAAAGACATTTGAGGCGTAAGGTTAGTACAGGACGACAATAGAGGTATTTAGTTACTACTCAACGTCAAGTAAGGTGTGAGGTTACTAAAGGACGACAAATGAGGTGTACGGTTGCTACAAGACGACAAGTGAGGTGTAAGGTTACTTCAGGACGACAAGTGAGGTGTGAGGTCACTACAGGACGGCAAGTGAGATGTAAGGTTTTTACAATGGGACAAGTGAGGTATAAGGTAATGTCAGGACGACAAGTGAGGTGTAAGGTAACTACAGGACGCTAAGTGAGGTGTGAGGATACTACACGACATAAAGTGAGCTGCAAAGATACTACAGGACGACAAGTGAAGTGTGAGGTGAGGTAATTACAGGATGACAATGGAGGTGTTTAGTTAATTCAGGACGACAGGTAAGGTGTGAGGTTACTACAGGATAATAAATGAGGTGTAAGGTTACTACAGAAAGACAAATGAGGTGTGAGGTTACTACAGAACGACAATAGAGGGGTTTATTTACTTCACGACGACAGTTAAGGTGTGATGTTACCAGAAGATGACAAGTGAGTTGCAAGGTTAATACAGGACGACAAATGAGGTGTGAGGTTACTACAGGACGATAATAGAAGTGTTTAGTTTGTAAATGATAACAAGTAAAGTGTGAGGGAACTGCAGGACGAGAAGTGAGATGTCAGGTTACTACAGGACGACAAGTGATTTGTGAGGTTACTACAGAACGACAATAGAGGTGTTGATTACTACAGGACGACACGTAAGGTGTGAGGTTACTACAGGACAATAAAAGTGCTTAGTTACTACAGGACGACATCTAAGGTGTGAAGTTACTACAGGCTTTATAAGTGAAGAGCAAGGTTGCTACAGGAAGACAGGTGAAGTTTGACGTAACTACAGGACGTCAATAGAGGTGTTTAGTTACTCCAGGACGACAAGAAAGGTGTGAGGTTACCACAGGACGACAAATGAGGTGTTTATTTACTACAGAACAAGTAAGGTGTGAGGTTACTACAAGACGACAAGTTAGGTGTAAGGTTAGTACAAGAAGATAAGTGAGGTGTGATGTTACTACAGGACGAAAATATAAGTGTTAAATTGCTATAGGACGACAAATGAGGTGTGAGGTTACACCTGGACGACAAGTGAGGTGTGAAGTTGCTACAGGACGATAAGTGAGGGGTGTGCATAACTGAGTTGAGTCGAAAGCAATCCGACTTATAAACTGTCCCAGGCTAACTTCCAAACTTGACCCTCTTGCTATACTCCGCAATGTTGGTTCACTTTCCCTTTTCTATAGGTATTACTTTGGCTTTTGCTCCCTAGAGCTGGCTGCTTGTGTGC
>JAYMFT010059531.1:0-14958 GCA_038088735.1 Panulirus argus | reverse complement strand
GAGAGCAAGTGAAGTGAGGGGAGTGGCTGAGGAATGGGATGTATTCAGGGAGGCAGTGATGGAGTGTGCAAGAGATGTATGTGGCATGACAAAGGTGGGAGGTGGGCAGATTAGGAAGGGTAGTGAGTGGTAGGATGAAGAAGGGTAGTGAGTGGTAGGATGAAGAAGTGAAGTTGTTAGTGAAAGAGAAAAGAGAGGCATTTGGACGATACTTACAAGGGAGGAGTGCAAATGACTGAGAGATTTATAAGAGAAAACGGCAAGAGGTTAAGAAGAAGGTGCAAAGGTTGAAAAAGAGGGCAAATGAGAGTTGGGGTGAGATAATATCATTAATCTTTAAGGAGAATAAAAAGATGTTTTGGAAGGAGGCAAATAACGTGCGTAAGACAAGAGAACAAATCGGAACGTCGGTGAAGAGGGCAGGGGGGGAAGTAATAACAGAGAGTGATGGAATGAGGAGGAAATGGAGTGAGTATTTTGAAGGATTGTTGAATGTGTTTGATGATAAAGTTGTAGATGTAGGGTGTATTGGTCGGGGTGGGGTGCAAAGTTTGTCAGGGAGAGTGGTGTGGTGGAGAGAGAGGAAGTGGTGAAAGCCTTGAGAGAGATGAAATGTGGCAAAGCGGCAGGATTGGATGGTATTGCAGTTGAATATATCAAGAAAGGGAGTGACCGTGTTGTTGATTGGTAGGTAAGAATATTCATTGTATGTATAGGTCGTGGTGAAGAGCCTGAGGATTGGCAAAATGCATGTATAGTGCCAATACACAAAGGCAAAGGGGATAAAGGTGAGTGTTCTAACTATAGAGGTATAAGTTTGTTGAGTATTCCAAGAAAATTGTTTGGGAGGGTATTGACTGACAGAGTGAAGGCATGTACAGAACATCAGATTGGGGCAGGAGCAGTGTGGTTTTAGAAGTGGTAGAGAATGCGTGGATCAAGTGTTTGCTTTGAAGAAGGTATGTGAGAAATACTTAGATAAACAGATAGATTTGTATGAAGCATTTGTGGATCCGGAGAAGGCATACAATAGGGTTGACAGAGAAGCTTTGTAGGAGGTTTAAAGAATATATGGTGTGAGGGGTAAACTGCTGGAAGCAGTGAGAAGTTTTTATCAAGGGTATAAGGCATGTGTACAAGTAGGAAAAGAAGGGAGTGACTGATTCCCAGTGAAGGTCAGTCTGCATCAGGGGTGTGTGATGTCCCCATGGTTGTTTTAATTTGTTTATGGATGGGGTGGTTAGGGAGGTAAATGCAAGAGTTTTGGAGAGTGGGGCGAGTATGCAGTCTGTTGGGGATGAGAGGGCCCAGAAAGTGAGTCAATTGCTGTTTGCGGATGATACAGCACTGGTGGCTGATTCGAGTAAGAAACTGCAGAAGTTGGTGACTGAGCTTGGAAAAGTGTGTGAAAGGAGAAAGTTGAGTGTAAATGTGAATAAGAGCAAGGTTATTAGGTTTAACAGAGTTGAGGGACAAGTTAGTTGGGATGTGAGTTTGAATGGAAAAATCTGGAGAAAGTAAAGTGTTTTAGATATCTAGGAGTGGACTTGACAGTGAATGGAACTATGGAAACAGAAGTGAGTCAAAGGGTAAGGGAGGGGCGAAGGTTCTGGGAGCAATAAAGAATGTGTGGGAAGAGAGAACATTTCTCGGAGAGCAAAAATGGTTATGTCTGAAGGAATAGTAGTTCCAACAATATTATATGGTTGCAAGGCATGGGCTATAGATATGAGATATACAGAGGAGGGTGGATATTTTGGAAATGAAATGTTTAAAGAGAATATATGGTGTGAGATGGTTTGACCGAGTAATTAATGTAAGGGTAAGAGATATGTATGGTAATAAAAAGAGTGTGGTTGAGAGAGCAGAAGGGGGGTGTGTTGAAATGGTTTGGATATATGGAACAAATGACTGAGAAATGGTTGACAAAGAGGATATATGTTTCAGAGGTGGAGGGAACAAGGAGGAGCAAGAGACCAAATGGGAGGTGGAAGGATGGAGTGAAAGGGATTTTGAGCAGTTAGGGCCATAACATGCAGGAGGGTGAAAGGTGTGCACAGAATAGAGTGAAATGGAATGATGTGGTATACCGGGGTCAACGTGCTGTCAGTGGACTGAACCAGGGCATGTGAAGCATCTGGGGTAAACCATGGAAAGGTCTGTGGGGCCTGAATGTAGAAAGGGAGCTGTGGTTTCAGTGCATCACACATGACAGCTAGAGACTGAGTGTGAGTGAATGTGGCCGTTTCGTCTGTCTCCTGGTGCTACCTCGCTGGCTTGGGGGGGGTGGTGATGCTATTTCCCATGGGGCAGGGTGGCATAAGTGGTGGATGGGGGCGAGCAAGTGTGAATATGTACATGTGTATATGTGTATATGCATGTGCATATGTATGTATGTATATATGTATATGTTGGTATGCATATATATGTACTGTGCATGTATGTATATATGTGTGTATGTTGGGAGATGGGTCTTTCGTTGTCTGTTTCCTGGCGCTACTTCGCTGACGCGGGAAGCAGCGTTCAAGTAAAATGATAATGATAATAATAATGATAATAATAATAATAATAGTAATAATAATCTATACCTTCTCATGGTTATTCCCGATAACAGGGAGTGGGTAAAAATTTCTGCAAATCAAAACTAAAAAGAATTCACCCAAAATCCCATCACCTGAAGGAGTTGACCTTCCCCTCCCTATTTACTAGTTTGTTTTTGTGGTATCATGTTGCATGGGCACCTGCTTTCTGTTGCTATTGTACACTGCACTCTGTACTATATTTCCTCATCACACTTACAACACTTATTGCATCTCAAACTATAGACTTCATCACCAACACACTTAAGACCCCCACCACACTGAGCAGTTGAAATGTGGGAAAGATATTACTAACTACAAAAAAGAAACATAAGAAAGAAATTATTAGAATGTAAAAGAAATCCATTTACCCAAATCCTAGTGTTGCTTGGACTCTGTGAAGACGGCATTTATGTGGTATATGAAGAACAGCTTAATTGCTAGAGGAAAGATCGAGAGGAGATAGGAATCACATCATTGGGGTTAACATCAGAGGTTGTGAGTTGCAGTGGTAGGTCTGGAGCATAAGAGGTGGGAGGTTGTGGGAATTCAGGTGGAGCAGGCCATTCAATCTTTTTCACAACCCTGTTGAGAGACGATTGAATGGTTGCCCTTTATTCGCCTCGCATGTTTCTCAGTAGTAGGCAAACATTTCATCAATTCCTCTGTGTACTTTTCAAAAATTGTGAGATAATTAGGTTGACCTTAAACTGTGCCATTGCTGATTCTATTTCAAGAAATGTAATAACCATCTCCTTAGTCCTCAGCTCCTCTGCCACCTTAGCTATTTCTTCAGTATGAGGTCTTCAAAATTGTGTTAACTGTTGAGGTAGCAAGCTCGAGCTCATGTGAGGTAGACAGAAGTGTTTACCTGCCTTAATGCATCTTTATTATTTTCTTTTTTATCTTTATTATAATCACTTTACCCTACATTTGCAAGGAGGTCCTTCATTCTTATCATCACTTTGTCATTTTCCTGTCATTTTGCACCAGAATAACTGAAAAATCCAAAACAATGCACCAGAGATGCACACAAAACCACTGTAACTGCACCACTGTTAATGTAAGACATGTAACACATCCCTCTGCTATATTCCTTATGCATGGTACTTTGTGTTTTCGTTAGTGATACATGAGGATGACTTATGGATTTTAATATATGATTTAATAAATGAACTATAAAGCCCATTCTGTCTGTTTTGTGACTTCATTGTGCACTGCCCTCTTTGGGACAGAGTGTGCAATAGCCAAGATACAAGAGGGAGAATAGTTGTCAACTTATTATGAAACTTTGACATATATTTTTAATGGTATTATCCCTGTTAAACATAATGTACACACCAGAAAACTTTCTGCTACTGACCTTTCAGTTTGTTCTGTAATTTTTTTTTGTAGATTATAACTGATCATTTCAATAATTTCATGTAGTGATCACTTTCCAGTCATGCTGAGTAGAGCAGATATTCAACCCAGAATATTGATTTGGAATTGTATTACGAATTCTCAGTATGAAGATCAGTTATGGGTGTTAATTACATAGCAATGGTCTTCATTGTTGAATGTTAAAGGGTTAAGGGATAATAAGTCATCTTTGGTTAATAGGTTGATTAGTCAGGGGATCTAGGTGAAAAAGTCATGGATGCTAAAAGGTCATCTTAGATAAAGTATGTGGAGGATGTCAGCTCCATTACCAAACCTGAAAGAGTTTGGAAGGGAATAAAGACATGAGTATGAAGTTAAGTAAATGAATGAGAAGTATAAGAGATGCAGTATTGTAAAGAAAGTTGTTGATAAGCTAAAAATGGTGTCATGTACTAAAGGAAAGAATGAATTAATGATTTATACAAGTTTGATGATTGGACGTAGATACAGAGAAGTAGTAAGTCTAATATGAAAGAATGGATTGAGCAAATGCTAGTGTTGGAGGATTCTTTCCGTAAATGTACTTGCTGACAGCACTAAAGTATTGGTGTATGGAAGTTTTGTATCAGCCACCCTTCTGTAAAGGAGAAGTTAAAAAGGTACTGGTAAAAATAGTTGGGTAGATAGAATGGAACACTATGAAATGTAGCTTCTCATGTGTGAAAATCAAGAGATGAAATTTTTTTCAAGATGCTCTTATAGTTTTGTGATCTGTAATATTGGTATAAAGTATAACCAATGTTTTATTTGATCCTACTCCTTATGAAAATGGGCTGTCTTACATCAGTTCTTTTTTTCTAATTAGGCTGCAAGGGATTATAGACATTAAAGTATTAAAAAAAGCTGAATTTCTTGTGACATTACAAGTTCTGAATGTGGAAAACAGTTGCTCATCACAAACTGATAGGTATACATAATGAAACTGTAGGTGGTATTGGACTCTACCTGCATATGCTTGCATTGAGAATAAGAGTCACTTCCAGCGAGGCTGTATCATTGTCAGTGAATGAAGAAAGAGTACAATCTGATCAAGAAGTTTCTTACTCCAAATAACTATCATCCCCAGCCTTTTTGCTACAAGAGCACCATAAAAGTGGTCTTGGAATCATATAATTGATTAACTGAATTGCATTAATGGTTGTACTACTTCATACTGAAAGTACACATCACTTTATCGCATGTTGTTTAGTTAGATAATGAGATGATTGTGAATAACAGTTTGTTGAAAATAGAAATGATACCCTTTTGTAATATTCAGTTTCTCCCAAATATTTGCAGCGTGGAACCAAGAAGAAAGCAGCCCCTAAGACCCCTTCGAAAAACCCCAAGAATGCCAGAAAGGATGACGATGATCCTAATAACAAACCTTATGTTTGTGAACGTAAGAAAGTGCAGTCTCATATGATTGTCTTGAATATTGATAGTAATAAGATATTAGTTTTCAAGTCATTTCATTATTTCATTTTGATTGTACCTCTGTAATTTTTGTTTCCTTTGCTTTTGTTAGTGCACACAGTATTTTTAACATCCTGGATCAGCACACTTGAATTGGCTACTGAGTGTATAAAATTATGCTTAATTTGCTTGAAATCTGATGTGTATAGGGCACAGTGACTTTTATCCTGCATGTTTCATGATTAATTGTTTGCTGCGTGAGTTGTTAGTTTTATATTTCATATTTGAAGATTCTTTTCCTTAAATATGAAAGTTTTTATCATCGTGATATTGTTCTCTGTCCTCGTTATATATATACAAGACATTTTCTTGTTAAATGTGTTATTTAAAATATGCTCAAGTAGGAATAAAGTTAGATTTCAAGCAAATCTTGTCATCCAAATTTAGAATTCAACATTAGTACATTACTACGGGCTTTATAAAGTTATATTTTGATTGTTAGATTTATGATATTCCATTTCTGACAAGATTATATATCCCCATGACTCAGTGGATTTAACTATTCTTTTTAAGTTTAAAGTTGAGGCAGCACGAGCTGCTGAATGCCTTGATTATAACTCATAGCTGCACAACAAAAATTAGTATCTTGAGTTTGGGAGTGTGTGAAATGGAAAGGTTGGAAATAGATATGAACAAATAGCAAGGTTTTAAAGGTTCAGTAGTGTGGAGAGACAGGTTATTTAGGATGTGAGTTTGAATGGAGAAAACTTGAAGAAGTGAAGTGTTTTAGATATATGGTAGTGGACATGGCAGCAAATGAAACCACAGAAGCAAAGGTTAGTCATTGGGTGGTGAGTATTTCTGAAAGTATGATAGTCCCAGTGATGTATTGATGTAAGGCTTGGACTATAGATGAGAATGTACAGAAGAGGGTGAATGTTATGGAAATTAAATGTTTTAGAATAATATGTGGTGTGAAGAGGATTGATTGAGTAAGTAATGACAGGTTAAGAAAAAGGAGTGATAGTAAGAGTAAGGTTGAGAGAGCTGAAGAAGATTTGCTTGAATGGTTTGGCCACTTGAAAGAAATGAGCAAGGAGAGGTTGACAAAGACAATATATGTCAGAAGTGGTGGAAACAAGAAGGGGGAAACCAAAATGGAGATGGAAGGATGAAGTGAGAAAGATTCTGAGTTCTTTGGGCCTGAAAATGCAGACGAATGAAATGTGTATATGGGATATAATGAATTGGAGTGGTTTGTATAAAGGGGGGGCGACATGCTGTCCATGAACTGAACCAGGATGTATGAAGCAGCTGGAGGAAACCATAGAAAGGTCTATGGAACATGGTTGTGGATTGGGGGCTGTGCTTTTGGTTCATTGCATGTGATAGATGGAGAATGAATGTGATCAAATGTGGCTTTTTCTTTGTTTCTTGTGCTTACTTGCTAATGAGGGTGTTGGTGAACAAATATGAAAGAAAGAAAAAAGGATGGAAATACCCTCTGTGATGCCAGTAATTGAATTCTTATCAATTAACATTCTTACTGGGATATCAGCAGTTATTGGGTTAAGAGATGAGAGAGAAGGCAGGGTGGTTTATAAACACATAGAAAATGTCTCAAATAATCCTGATGAGGTATTTCTAGGATAATTTTCTTCCGGGAGTTCACTTGAGTCTCAGGTTCTGTCAAAAGAAAACCTTAAGTGGAAAAGGTCTAGTTTCAAAGCATTTTATAACCTGGCAAGTCGGTCCTTGAGCAGCAGTTCCAAGAGAACAGTAAGACTTGGTCACCTTCGAGACTTTTTAGAGTATTGAAAGGCTAAGGAATGGTTCTTTCCACATTATGATTGGATTGGATGTGGTAATGGAAAGAAATCTTTCGATTCTCTCTGGGAAATTGAGGCAAAACTTCTGCTCACATTGTAAATGTTTATGGTATATTTGAATAGCTTTTTGCTACTATGTTGTGGAGGTTTTGTGTATAATGATGATATACAAAGGAAGGGGTGATACTTAACTGCTTTATAAGAGGTAGAAGCACTGGTTCAGCTTATTTCCATAAATTGTTTGTTTATTATAATTGTTGTGACCACTTGACATTCTTTTATGTCAAGATTATCTCGTATCATTGGTAGTGGACGCAAAGACAGACCCCAAGGCCTAAGGTTCCATGCCTAAAATAGTACATTGATGACAGTTCATTTTAACCAAATTAAAGAGTGTCATCTCAGTAGTCTTTGCAATGCCTCATAGGATAGTTCCTTAATGGAACCCTAGTAGGGCTTAGATTGTCATTAATTCCCAGAATCCTAATAGTTTATGGTGTTTTACTTGCCTTTTGATTAATATAAAAGCACCCGTTAATGATATGTCATTTGTAGGGAAAGCAAAGACACATCTTGAGGCCTAAAGATTCACTCTTTGCTTCATTTACCAATGGCTCACTGTGGTAATTTTGTGTTTCCAATAAACAGTTTGTGTAAAAAATGGAGGGAGTTCTATGCATTGGTCCCCATCTATGTTACTTTCTTTACTATTATACAGTTTTTAAACCTCTGTATACCGTCTACATTCAAGTTTTCATCATTTAACTTCTTCCAGATCTTTTTAGCAAGTTAATTTTGTAACTTGATAGAAGTAATCTGGTGTACCTTTTTTCATCTCTCTATCATGATAGGCACATTTATAGCCTTTCATCCATCCAAGAAACTCAGTATTGTTACTGCAGGTACCATTGTTTCCCTCATCAGGACCTTTTCTATCTTATTCAGGTCTTTACATATCTGTAAGTGGGGTAACTAAATGTGAGATGCATGTTCTGATTTAGGTTTAGATTGTATTTAATCTGTTGAACATCTTACCCATGTCCTTAAACCTTTAATGCCTCCAGACGAATAGTTATGCAAGCTGAACCATGCCTCTAGACTGATATTTATGTATCAAATTTTGTTCTTTAATTCCATGCCCATGCACTGAGTATGGATGGTGGCTTAGGTGGCTATGCACAACAATCTCTCTCCACAGTCAGTCATCATCCAACCATGCCAATGAGAGCACATTTTCTTGAGTTTTCTCGGAAGGAAATCGAGCATCAATCAGCTAGATTTTGAAGGCCAGGCAGATGACCCTGAATTATTTGACGATGATGATCTGTTTTTGGATTATGTAGAGATTAATTCTATGGACACTAACTCTTTCATCATCAAAGGATAACCAAGATAAGGCAGAAGAAGGTTTTCTAGTAAAAGTGGAGACATGAACATTTAGGCAGGAGCATTAGGTAGAAACCTCTGCAAACACTATGCTAGAGTTGCCAGTGGCCTGTTAAAGGTGAGGCACTAAAGGCTGAGAAGCTCACTAGTTATGAAGACTCTATGGCCATGGCCACCCCCTTGAGGGAGTTCCACGTGAAATATGCATCAAATATAAATTGATAGATAGATAGTGGAGTAAGGGTTGCCAGTGCTTGCTTAACCTTGACAACACTGCATATGATTGGGTCAGTAGGTGATTTTACATACTTCTATAATCTTCCTTTTGTGAAAAGATTATAAATGAATTACATAGATCACATAGCAAGGAAAGATTTATTATGTTAGATAAAACATGATAATAATCAGTAATCAGTGTTTTATTGTAGGCAAAGTAAAAGACAAAAGATTGCATTGGCAACCTGCATAACACTCATGTTTTGTTCTCACATGTTTTAGTGCATTATGCAGAAACATCTGCAGAGCTTTTGCATATTATTACAGTGAAAGTAGTGAATGTGAAATAATTCTTAGGGAATTTTTTCAATGTTTTACAAATACTTTTAAAATTGTAACATTAAGTGTATTTTATGTAAACTTGAAAAACAATATTTGATGGTTGGAAAGGCTAACTTAGTGGGGCCATAGGGAGATAAAACCACATTTGATATTAATTGCAATACAATTTTCCTCCTTAACAGTTCACTTGATGTGGTACTTTTGTGGTATGTTAGACACTATGTTGGCCCTCAGGTTCCTTGCACATATATTCATGTAGCCTGTTTCTTTCCAGATTGTCAGTTTAGCGAGAACTTTCATTAATTTCCTTCTTCATAACTTAGCATTGCTTGGGTTGAACTTCAGCTATATGGTTTACATACTCCGGTGTTAGTTTAACCCTTTCATTATGTAGTGTGATGTGACATGCCACTGTTGTGAGTCTATACCTTTGCTCCAAAGTTTGAATTTCCAGCTGATGTTTAATTCCAAATCTTTTTCATTGATGTTGCCAGGAACTTAACAACACTGCTGGAAAGAATATCATGCATCATAGACACCCCAAAATCATGAAAAATGATGTAGCTGTGGCATCATTTCAGAAAGCATGATTTACTGAGTCTCTAATGTAAACAGTTTAACCGTAAAAGAAACTTTCTTTTCTGTTTTATAATTTAGATTAAGATAAGGTTATTTTTCTTATGTTCTCTTCAATAATGTCCTTTTTGTGCAAATGATAAGTGAATATGTAAATGAGTGGTATGAAATATAGATGATATGTAAAGTATGTAAGAAAATGAAAATGATGTATATAGGATGCATGAAATCATACCAAGTAAAAAGCCCATAAAGTGAGTACTGTGTTTAGGTCTATGTAAAAAGAAATCATGATGAGAAAAGACCCAGAACCATTATATAACTACAAAAAATGAGGATTGTTGCTGCCACTAGGGCCTGCCATATTCTCTTCAACATTCTATCACTCCAACATGAAGGAAAGTATACTACTTCTTTTTGTCATTTTCTTATGTAATATTTGATATAGGTATTCTCCGAGGTGAAAATGTTAGGGATTTTTTTTTTTTAGTTTTTGTGCACGGGGTAACTATTTTTTTCAGAGAAGATGTACAGTGAGTGGGTTAAATCCCTCCATATGTTAATACAATCCTGGTCATTCTTTACTCTTCTTGTCATCTGCAAACATATTCGAGTAGAGAGAGCCCAGTTCTGTAGGAAAATCATTAACATAGATCAAGACTAGCAGTGGCTTCTGGTTACTCCAACCCTGTTTCCTTCCATTAAGACAACTTTCTGTCATGTTTAAGGTGCAGTATTAAGACAACTTTCTGTCATGTTTAAGGTGACAGTCATTACATCCTTCCATTACTGCACTCGAATTAATTACCTAAAGACTTTCCTTGCATACTAAGCACATCACCTGTAAAGATGGTGGCTGGGCCAGTTATCAGTGCTCAGCCTAGCTTTGCAAAGGCAGTTTCCTCCTTAGATTTCGATATTAATGTAAATGTGAGAGGTTTTCCTTTAATTTGCATTGCCAGATTCATAAGTATTTTTTATGCACCTTAGAATTTTGGTTCTCATTGTAAATTAGATTAAGATATTTTGATAACTAGTCAACTTAATATGCTTCATGGACACTGAGTTCAAAAGAAAAATTTCAAGGATAGCCTCATCAGCCAATGAGAAATCAGCATGCCAAGGATTCATGATTTAGCCCAACATTTGGTGGAGGCATAACTGTCATTCATGTGACAAATAGTACTGAATACTACATGTGCTGTGTGGCGTCTTTCCTTTCTGTCACATCTCCAGCAGTCACCTGCACCACTTTGCTCTCCAATGTGACACCATCTTGCACAGCATTCCTCAGCCCAATATGGTCTGCTGTACAAAATATCATTCAGCTTTGTAGCCAGTCATCAGTATCTGCTTTACATAATATTGTTCAACATTTGTATCCAGCCTAATAGTGATTTACATGTGTCTCAGCTCTGTATCCAGCCTGACACAGCTTTTCACAAATCTCAGCTCTGTACTGAACCGTTGATGCTACTTTGTACATCTCTGACATCCATCTGCATGTCGCCAAGCCTCTCACTCCAGACCAACAGTGACTGGGCTTACTACCTTGCATCAGCTACTGATGCTGTCCGCAGCATCATTGTTTGTCTGCTCTCTTTGTATAGAGTTTACCTGAAGTACTCTTCAAGGGTCTTCCACCCCTACATCCAAGGGTGGATTCGTGGATTCTAGCTTTTGGATTGGTCATTGGTTGCCCAAGCTGTTGGAGGTTGCAGCCTGCAGGCCCAAATTGCCTCCACAGCCTGGCTGATTTAATACACTTTGTAAATACTTGTCAGGACCTTCTAAAATTTCTCTACTGTGCAACCCATGGTGTTTCTGATTATTGCAGGCAAGGTGTTGAAGAGTCTCGGGCCCTGCACGTTTAAGGTGTTTTCTCTTTTTGTGCATACCTTTTGATTTTAGAGGTACAGTAGTAATTTACAGTTTTCCATGCTTAGCTTAGCCACTAGCCCATGTTGCCCATTTGCATCCAGTTGACATTAGCTTCTGTAGTGTTTGCCATCCTGTCACCATCACCATTGTTACCCTGCTTGATACATCAATGCAAGAGTTGTATTGCAATCAGTATTTTATAACTATTATGTCATTTTGTTCTGTGGTTTAGTCTTCAATCAGCGTTTTGTCTAAGATGTCACATCCCTACTGCAGGTTTTCATGAGTACTAGGGAAACCTTGAGTTAAAACCTAGAGGGCCCACACTTGGTGAACTCCATATAACCATGGCTAACCTTACATTTACTGTCATCATTTATCTCAGAGCCAGTCAGTATCCTGACTGAGGAGCATTAAAGAGGTGTCCGGAAGCATCTTACACCCTTTTTTTTACTATTGCTGGTTTTACTTTGTCTCATCAAAATGAGACTACTCCTTACAAGCACTCTACACATACTCAAACCACTTATTTTCTCCACGTAAGTTCCCTTGCCATCTCTTGTCTGCGCAATTGTTTTTAAATGTAATCGTGGTAGAGTCCAACATCCTATGGCATCATGTGGTTCCAAAAATCTCTGGGTTTCCACTTGAAGAATAAGAGTCCAGTGGAAACCAATGACAGGGAGGGCTCAGACATTAGTTGTGCTTTCCCCATCTATGACCTTTCCCCCCCTCTGATAGACCTGCCTCTTTTTCTGTTCACTATACCAGTAAAAAAATGTATTGTAAATTAACACTCGGATCATACAAAATATAGTCTCAGAGTTAGTGGCATCACAGTTAGAAGGAAATTATAGTGTGATTGACATTTCCAAATCTTGGTTAGATGTCAACAATAGAGATTCCCTCGTTGAATACTCAATTCTAGGGTACACTCTGTTTAACAAGCAAAGGGAAAACAAAGTAGGAGATGGTGTCCTGCTATTGTTAAAGCTCATTTAAATCCAATAGTAAAAACTCTTGTAGCAGAAATATGTAATGAACAAGATTCTATAATAGTAGATTTTAACATAGGATTATCTACATGGGAAGAATCCATTTCCAGTAGCTCTGGGCATGAACTCTACCTAGATTTTCATGATAGTCCCCTAATCCAATTAGTTGAGAAACATTCTTGTGATGAGAATATATTAGATTTAGTTCTAACTGCAAATGAGGATTCATTAATAGCGTTGAAGTTGCAAAAATGTTTGGTTCAAGTGATCACCAACAAATTACTCTAGAGGTTACTTTTGACGCTGCATGTGATGTTTGTCAACATGACGATCATGAAAAAAACACCTGATTTTAAACAAGCAAATTTTGATGATCTTCACATTGCTCTTGACAGGCAGACTCGGGATGATATAGTCAATGAAAATGACATGAACATAGCTTGGAGACACTTCAGAAAAACCTTCAAAGCAGCAGAGGGAATATACGTGCCAGTGCGTAGTAGACAATGTATTTATAAAATGAAAGCAAGTGGTGGAATTATTAAAAACAAAAATGCCTGTTGTCTAAGAAAGTAGCTCGTAAGAAACTCAGAGAATTCGGTAACTGACATGAGAGAGTAAGTTATGTAAGAGAAAGTATTAGAGTTATACGACAATGTAAGCGCCAATATGAAGCGTATATTGCTGAAAATAGTAAAAGAAACCCCAAAGAGAGTGATTACCTAGTTCAAGGCAATGAAGTCATGACAAAAACATTAAAAGACTTTATTGTATCTTTATTTATGATGGAAGACACAACCCACGTCCCAAATTCAGTTTCATTGATAAGAGAGGGGAACATTTTTCAACATACTGATACAGAAGCCAAAGACATACTTTTCAGCAATAAATGGAATGAAAAGAAATAAAATGGCAGGTCCTGATAGATTTTATCCAAGAACAATGAAAGAGGTGAAAAATGAGATAGTTCAGCCCTTACTGCTCTTTTCAGCAAGTCACTTGCTGTGGGGAAACTTCCAAATGCGGGAAAGTTTGCCAGTGTAATCTGATATTCAGAAAAGGTAATAAGTCACTGCCAAGAAATTGTTGTCGTGTTAGCTTAATTTTCAGTGTGGTTTTTGATGAAGTCACTCATGTCTGACAAGTCTGCTTAAGTTCTTGTATGATATAATCAACATGTATGACAAAAGTAAAGAAGTTGATGTTATTTATCTAGATTTTCAAAAGTTTTCGGTAAACTTCCGCATCAAAGGTTACCAGCAAGAATTAAATCATATGGCATTGATGGATAGGAAATGGGTTGACTGGTAGTACAGAAAGAGTTGTGATTAATGGTCAAGTCTCAAATGGTAAGATGTAACAAGTGGAGTGCCACAAGGATCAATCTTGGGACTGGTTCTCTTTCTCATATTTTTTAATGATGTTGATAATGAGCTGCATTGCAAGATAACAAAATTCACTGATGATGCAAAGCTAGGAAATAAATCTACAAATAAACTTGAATGTTTACAGCTTCGTACTAGTGCAAAGTTTAACGTATCGGCAGTAAGAAGGAAAAGACAAGCTACAGTATAAATTATGTTGAACTGCAAAAGGTTTATAAGGAGAAAGACTTGAGCATGATAATCTCTGGTGACATAAAATCATGTAAGCAATGCACAGAAGCAGTGAAAAGAGAAAACAAAATTTGTGGATTCGTAGGTAGGGCCTTTTAATGTAAGTCCAGAGAAATCATCCTTACTCCTTACAATCAATTCACTGGTTCATCCACATCTTGAATATTATGTTCAGTTGTGGTCACTTTACCTAAAACAAGACATATGCAGAATGGAGAGAGTAGAGAATTGAGTCACCATGATGATTCCCATACTGAGAAACAAATCCTGTTACATCATATTAAACAGTCACCATGATGATTCCCATACTGAGAAACAAATCCTGTTACATCATATTAAACAAATTGAAAACTATTTAGCTTAGAAAAAAGAAGGTTAGGAGGTGATGTAGTCTTTCTGGTCTTTAGCTAAGGGCATCTCTAACAACTCTGTCACTCTACCTTTCCCTCATTTTTCTGTCCTGACAGTACTATAACTGTCTCTCCCATTGACAGCAACTCTCTTTGGTTCCCGTTTCTCCTCTAACTCCATCTTGGATGATTCTAACATTCCCTCAACTCTTGATGCTCCTCTTACTAATCCTATGACTCTCCCTGTAATCTCTTTTCGGACTGTCTGAAAAGCTCTTCTTTCTCTGGACACAGGCAAGGCTTATGGTCCTGATGGCATCCATCCCTGTGTACTGAAAGAGTGTGCCTCTGAACTTGCACCTGTGCTTGCT